>CM055124.1:301690175-301872675 GCA_029206835.1 Rana muscosa
AAGGAATGTAAACATCCCTTGTAATAGGAATGGTGTGTGACAGGTCCTCTTTATGGAGAGATGCGGGGTCAATAAGACCCCACATCTCTCCTCCAGGCTGGAAAGCATGAGATCAGTGAAAAATTTTTTCACCGATCTCATACTTACTAGCCGCAATGGCGGCTTTGTTTACATTTGAGGACCCGGGCGTGACGTCATCACATCGCGCCCGGGCCTCTGACGATCATAGAGATGACTGGTGACCATCTGGTCACCAGTCATCTCTATGCTCGTCACGTGACCCACCAACGGCGCCGGAAGATTCGCTCCGGGTCCCCGATCGCACGGGAGAGCCCGGAGAAGCACCGGATGGCGGCGGGAGGGGCCGCCCATAAGAACGATCAAGCGGCGGAACAGCTGATATGATCATTCTTAAGGTGCACAGAATCGCCAGCACTTCAAAAGGATATCTGAATGATGCCTCTAGTTGCAGGCATCATTCAGATATCCCCCCTCAAAGCTGAAGACGTCATATGACGTCCACCCAGGATGGGAGATCCCATCTGTGGACGTCATATGACTATGGGCGGGTAGGGAAGTGGTTAAAACACTGCTGCACAAATACCGTGTGACATAAAATATTGCAACAATCGCCATTTTATTCTCTAGATTCTCTGCTAAAAAAATATATATATATATAATGTTTGGGGGTTCTAAGTAATTTTCTAGCAAAAGATACGGATTTTAACTTGTAAACACCAAATGTCAGAAATAGGCTTAGTCATGAAAGGGTTAAATTATGATTACTGTACTAATTAGGGGAAAATCAGACTTTATCATAACTAACAAGAAAAAAGTGCCAACATGTCCCTTCGGACATTTTTGTCGAAACAGTCCCTATCGGCTCTCGAAAGCAGCGTACTTATGAACAGAAAATTGCATTTTCGGGCCCATTTTCTAATAGTGTGTGCTAGGCTTTATCTGTCCTGGTGACCACTGTAATGCACACGATCGGACATTCCGACAACAAAACCGTGGATTTTTTTCCGACGGAATGTTGGCTCAAACTTGTCTTGCATACACACGGTCACACAGATGTTGTCGGAAATTGCGAATGTCAAGAACGCGGAGACGTACAACAGGTACGACGAGCCGAGAAAAATGAAGTTCAATAGCTAGTGCGGCTCTTCTGCTTGATTCCGAGCATGCGTGGAATTGTCTACACACGATCGTAATTTTACGACAAGTTTTGTTGTTGGAAAATTTGAGAACCAGCTCTCAAATTTTTGTTGTCGGGAAATTCCGGCAGCAAATGTCCGAAGGAGCCTACACACGGAATTTCCGACAACAAGCTCCCATCGAAACATTTGTTGTCGGAAATTCCGACCGTGTGTACGCGGCATTACAGGGACTGAAAACGAAAACTCTACAGTTGCCACTGGAAGATGAATAGATGGGAAATCTTCCAATGGGGGGGGGGGGGGGGGGGGGCAACGCTGTATCCTGGCCTAGGCCAACAAGGCCCAGGCCTAGGGCAGCACTTTGCAGGGGGGCAGCATGGAAAGAGTCCCTGCCGGATTGCGCTACACTGTTAGTGTAGCGCCAGTCTGATGGGGCGGACTGGGCTGAGTGGCAAATTAGTCTATAAAGTGGCCGCACTGCTTCCAGTATGCGGGCGGCCAGCATTCTGCAACTGTGGGGGCGCCGCTTCTAATTTTGACTGTCCTATCATTCTGGACCACAAACCTTCCTCACTGTGCTATATGTTTTCTGCTGCACCATTGGCATTATTATATCTTCTTAGTCCTCTCCATCAAATATCAGAAATTTGTGCTTAAAGTAGAACTATAGGCAACACTTTTTTTTTTTTTTTTCATTTTGGATAGAGTAAGGGAGGGTTAGAGCCCCTGTCAGTTTATTTTTTACCATCAATTTCCCATTGCAGAGATTTCCCTTCACTTCCTGCCCCATAGCCAAACAGGAAGTGAGAGGAAATCTATGGAAATTAAGGGAATCCATCCCCCCCCAGGCCCTCAGATCTAGTGTCCTAATTTGAAAATTTCAGGGCGGGTCTTAAACAGCAAGGGGTGTGGCCTTGACAGAAAGGGGTGGGTCATATTTAAATTAGGGGGTGCACGAGTTTAGTCAGGCCTAGGGCAGCACAAAATCTAAATACACTACTGGGGGGGGGGGGGGGGGACTTTTTTAAATGGCCACTGTCTATGAGGGGGAAGATGAATAGATAGGAAAACTTCCAATCAGGGCATTTATTCCAAATGCAGCTGTCTACGAGGGGAATCGTTCTTTATTGTGGAGAGATTTATGCCGCGTACACACGGTCGGACTTTTGACCGGGCAAACCTCCGTCGGAATTTCCGATTGAAAAATAGAGAACCTGCTCTCTATCTAAGTTCGTCGGAAAATCGGACAGAAAAAGTCAGATGGGGCATACACAGGGTCGGAATATCCGATGAAAAGCTCCCGTCTGACTTTTTCCATCGGAAATTCCGACCGTGTGTACGCGGCATTACTTTTACTTCCTTTTGTGTCTCTGGCATGGAAACTAGAGGAAAAATCTTTTACAATAAGGCACATACCGTGTATACTCGAGTATAAGCCGACCCGAATATAAGCCGAGGCACCTAATTTTACCACAAAAAACTGGGAAAACGTATTGACTAGAGGATAAGCCTAGGGTGTCCATCTGCATGCCTCACTTTGCCTCACTGTGTCCATGTGCATGCCTCGCTGTGCCCATGCCTCGCTGTGCCCATGCCTCGCTGTGTCCATGACTAGACTGACGTTTAACATGGGAGTCTATGGAAGGGGTGTCCGAATTTAAAAAATCAGTGCTCCCTGGCCGTAGGTCCTCTAGACAAAAAACTTTGCACACTTATAGAAGAGAAATGGGGCTACGTGTGTGCCAAGTTTTGGGTCCAGAGGACCTACGACCGGCTGGTATCAGGTCCCCAAATTCACCAGAGAAATTACCATTTAACATGGGAGTCTATGGAAGGGGAGCCCGGATTTGAAAAATCGGTGCTCCCCGGCCGGAGGCCTCCCGGACAACAAGCTTTGCACACTTGTAGAGGAAGAGTGGGGCTACATGTGTGCCAAGTTTGGGGTCCAGGGGACCTACGGCCGGCCGATACAGGGTCCCCAAAGTCCGGGAGATCAGGCGCAAAAAGGTGACTCGAGTATAAGCCGAGGGGGGCATTTTCAGCACAAAACAAAAGTGCTGAAAAACTCGGCTTATACTCGAGTATATACGGTACATGGCTTGGTAATGCTGACTTGTGCCCTACTGTTCCATGTGAAGTGTCAGTTTTAATGATGGGCACACTTGAAAGCATTAAAGGAGGGCTGCATGCTTTTCTAGAAAGGATTCAACATCGGGTGGAATTGAAGGCTTTTTTTTTTTTGACTGTCTGTGATGAGTAAAACACGTCTCCCTTGGGGCGCTCCGTGCCAGATCTGTATCGAACTCTCTGAACTTGTACAGAGCTTATGACAGCCACACGCTTGAATAGGCTCCAAGAGTTTTCACGTAACTAGACAGAAGAATGTTCCTATGCAGTCTAAATTCACTCTTCCGCTAGAAGAGGTTACTGCACAGGCGGGAGCGAGGCTGGATGGGAAACAAAACATCAGAAAGGAGAAAGTTAGTCTGTTTTCACCGAAAATGTAAAATCTTAATGAGACAGCTTGTTTATAATTAAAGCGAGATGCTGAGGTTAGCCCTATTCTGCTGAAATAATTGTAGAAAGTCTCTTCGGAGTGGTGTGTTCAGAAAACAGAGCCAGCTTCAAGGCCGACTCCTCAGCATTCTTCTCTTCAAGTCCTTATAGACAATTCATTGTTGAGTTGTTGCTGGGTGTTTCTGCTGTCTGCAGCGTTCTACATTTGTATCTTACTGAATGGATTGCCCTGTATATGAGGCTATCAAAAACAGTCAGTCAGCCACTATAGTTAATGCAGCATAAACATTCCTACCATTCACGCTTTACCATAATCTTCCACAGGAAAACATGGAGGATTGTTCAAGGAGAGCAACCAAGGGTCAGACTTTTAAGGCAACAACACAGTGAATAAACAAAAATAGAATTTATTAATGAAAAGCCAATGGACAGTAACTACAATAGTTCAAGAATTAAAACTGTATACATAATGGAATATTCAGATGCGGTCCCTTGTGCGTCTACGCGTTTCGACGCTCAATTGTTCCTCCAGTGGTTTGTGCACCCTATGGCTGACTGCTGCGGATGGAACACTGGGTGGTTAAGGAAGGCAGGTCCACTGGAGCACAAACAGGGAGCTAGAGCCCAAGATTCCCCAGGGCGCGGAGTCTAAGATCCAGCAGGTGTTCACCAGAGCCTCTAGTGGTGAGGATGGACTGAGCTGCAACTGGATCCAGGTCGCGGCCCCCAGAGTCCCCTAGCTCACGCTCCGTAGGGTATAGAGCAGGGGTCTCAAACTGGCGGCCCTCCAGATGTTGCAAAACTACAAGTCCCATGAAGCATTGCAATGCTGCCAGTTCCAAGCATGACTCCCTCAGGCAGAGGCATGATGGGACTTGTAGTTCCGCAACAGCTGGAGGGCCACCAGTTCGAGACCCCTGTTATAGAGGATAGAGGGGAAGCAGCAGCTCAGGATACAAGAGATAGTGAGGGGATAAGCCAATGACAGGGCGACAAGCAGACAAGGATAAACAAAGGACACGCCAAAGGTCAAGGTCACAAGCAGACAGGGATAGTCGAGAACAAGCCAAGATTGGTAACACAGAGACAGATGTAGCACACGGCAAGCAAGAACCCAAACACACAATGCTTAACAAACAACGTTGATCAGCAAGCAGACTTGCAGTGCACAGGTTAATATAGAGTTCTTTGATAGGGCCTGGGGTGAAGCCATGCTTGGAGGAGAGATTATTAAAGCAGGCAGGTGAGAGTGTCTGGCCTCTAAGGTGAACACATGGAGAGGAAGGTAAGCTGACAGACAAACATTACTGCATATCCATGACACTCCATTCACACCTTATTCCAATCCTTCACAACTTCCGCCATCCATTCTTTACTCCTATTCTTCATATCCTCCCCTATCGCACCTTACCCCAATCCTCCAAACCCTCCAGCATTAGTGCTTTACATTGATTCTTTAAACCTTCCAACATTCATCTTACCCCAATCCTACACATCCGCTGCCATTTACTCCTTATACCCAATCTTCCAAGCTCATTACCATTTACTCCTTGCCCCAGTCTTCCACATCCTCCACCGATCATTCCTTACCTCCACTTCCTATGACAATTTCTTCTTAGCCCAATCCCCAACACCCTCCATTTATTATTCCTTATACTAATCCCTCAAGTCTTTATTTTAACTCTGTTTGGAATTTAGCACTTAGGAAAGGTTCAGGCACCTCAGGTACCCATATTTAATTTGTGTCTCCGGTTTAGGAGTTTTGCACAGTGACTAAGATCTTACAGGACATGAGTGGCCCTTCTGCTGACACATATGATGCCCCTTCCAGGGCAGAGGTAGAGGGGAAGAGCAGCTGATCTGACCCACTGTTTGCCCCATAGATAAAGGCTTGAGGGGTATGAGATTATGTTGTGTATAGGGCACTTCTGAGGACAGGAAGGAGAGGACAGAAAATTCTGAATATTATTGCTACTGCATAAAATTTGGCACTGTTGGAAACTTGTAGAGCACTGGTACCATATGCAATATTTGCTAAGTAGCAGGGAAATAGTTAATCGGGCTAGTAACTCCTTATATAACATTCAGATTTGCTGTAACTAAATGAAGACTTTACTAAGACCTTACATCACTTTCCCCTTCTGGAAATGCTACTTTCCAGGCTTTCTGCACCATTGATAATTTATGAGTCACCGAACGGGTGCAAGCATGCCGCTTGTTGTAGTGTTGGGGTGATTATACTTATTTGGCAGATGCGTTTTCCAATGAATTATACCACTCCAAGCTGCATTTTAGGGCATGGTAGCCCACTTTTACTAAACAGAATGGAATGGTTCACATAGAAATCAGTTTCCCATGCACGGGTTTCCACCATTGGCATCAACTGAAAATGCTAAGCCACCTGGCTCTCTTGTAAGCAGCAGTCTTCTTACCAGTCCTTCTGACTGTATTGTCCAGCTCTCCTGGTTCTCTTGGCTCGCTCAGCCTTTTAGTCACAGCACCCTGCTGCATGGCCACTCATGGCCTCTGGATAGGGGTTCTCCTCACACTCTGATAGGAGCCAACCTGACTCCTGTGAGGAGACCTCCTGTCTCCTGCAGTGGCGGCTGGTGCTCAAAATTTTTGGGGGGCGCAAACAAACTGAAAAAAAACCCACATCAATTGCAGCCACTGTGCCCATCAAACGCAGCCACTGTGCCCATCAAACGCCGCCAGTTTGCCCCCTCAAATGCAGCCAGTTTGCCCCCTCAAATGCAGCCAGTTTGCCCCATCAAACGCAGCCAGTTTGCCCCCTCAAACGCAGCCAGTTTGCCCCCTCAAACGCAGCCAGTTTGCCCCCTCAAACGCAGCCAGTTTGCCCCCTCAAACGCAGCCAGTTTGCCCCCTCAAATGCAGCCAGTTTGCCCCCTCAAATGCAGCCAGTTTTCCCATCAAATGCAGTATAGTATGGGGAATAATTCCGCGCTGCCCTTCGGGTAAGCAGCTAACACAACAAATAGACAAATAGCCAAACAAGTGGAACCAAAAAGTGTAGCGCTAATCAAATGATCTGATGCACATGATAGTGAATAAACACAGTGCTGGAAAATGTGATGGAAAAAAACACAATAAATTGTATGATGTCGCACCGATAGAAATAAACAAATGACTGTCTCTAAATGAACCAGAAGATGATGCACCAATGAATGTCTTTATAGTGATGAGTGAAAGTTAAAAACTTGGTGATGACTTCAAACATAAAAATAGAGGTGGGAACACGATGGAGTGAAGAAAACCACCCCCAGTAGGTAGAAGGCTTACCGGAATGTTTGAACCCGAAAGAACGTATGTATAGTGGGTCAAACAGACTTTGTGTGGAATGACCACTGGGAACTGGATCGTCAGTTGCGCTCCAAACAATAGCAGGTTCAATCCGACCGCTGAGGAGAAGGTATCCTTGCAAAATATTCTCATGAAGAGCAATGGTCCAGATAGTCCCCAATGTGGTGTGAATCAAAAAATAGGAGGAAAGAGAGGGCACATAGCGTAATACTGTATAAATGTGACATTTTAATGCAGTAGGAACACTTACATTGTGGAAGACAAATCACGCTTTTCAAAGTAGTTGTGGCAACAGTGGAGTCCTCCCGACGCGTTTCGTATCATAGTACATCACCTGGGGGCCAATTAAATGCAGCCAGTTTCCCTTAAAATGCAGCCAGTTTGCCCCTCAAATGCAGCCAGTTTGTCCCCCCCCCCCGCGTGGCACTTACCTTTCTCGGGTCAGCACCCTCCTCTGAGTCCTTGATGTCCTCTCCCGTCCTCGATGTCATCTCTGCTATGACTGGACGCCTGATTGGCTGAAGCGACAGGCGCTGTGATTGGACGCCTATCAGGTGACCGGTAACCAGACCTGGTGCATCTGATTGGCTGAGAGGCGGGTCAGTGTCAGGGAAGCGATTCCCTAACACAGCATTGTTTAAACAGGGAACGCACAGCCTGTGCGCCCTTTGTTTAACCATTTGGAGCCGATCAGAGCCTACGGCTCTAATCGGGCACTTCCAAAACACACCCACCGCTGTTATTCAGATGGCTGGCGCTCAACAAGGGGCCGGACACCTGAATAGGGGGCGGCAGCGGCAACAATAGATGGATTCATGCAATGCATGAATCTATCTATTGTTGAGTGATTGCTGCAGGAGAGAGGGGGCTGCGCTCCTGCACCCACTATGGAAGCAACGCCACTGGTCTCCTGGTTACTGGATATGGCACCTCGGACCACTGGTTGAGACCTCCCGTCTCTTATCTCCTGGTTAGGGCACCTCTGACCCATGGGGGATACCTCCTGTCTTTTGACTCCTGGCTGGGACTCCTCTGACCCCTGGATGAGACCTCCTGTCTCTTGACTCTTGGCTGGGACTTCCTTGACCCCTGGGTGATACCTCCTGTCTCCTGTCTCTTGACTTTTGGCTGGGACTCCATTGACCCCTGGGTGATACCTCATGTCTCTTGACTCTTGGCTGGGACTCCCTTGACCCCTGGGTGATACCTCCTGTCTCTTGACTCTTGGCTGGGACTCCCTTGACCCCTGGGTGATACCTCCTGTCTCTTGACTCTTGGCTGGGACTCCCTTGACCCCTGGGTGATACCTCCTGTCTCTTGACTCTTGGCTGGGACTCCCTTGACCCCCTGTCTCCTGTCTCCTGTCTCTTGACTCTTGGCTGGGACTCCCTTGACCCCTGGGTGATACCTCCTGTCTCTTGACTCTTGGCTGGGACTCCCTTGACCCCCTGTCTCCTGTCTCCTGTCTCTTGACTCTTGGCTGGGACTCCCTTGACCCCTGGGTGATACCTCCTGTCTCCTGTCTCTTGACTTTTGGCTGGGACTCCCTTGACCCCTGGGTGATACCTCATGTCTCTTGACTCTTGGCTGGGACTCCCTTGACCCCTGGGTGATACCTCCTGTCTCTTGACTCTTGGCTGGGACTCCCTTGACCTCCTGTCTCCTGTCTCTTGACTCTTGGCTGGGACTCCCTTGACCCCTGGGTGATACCTCATGTCTCTTGACTCTTGGCTGGGACTCCCTTGACCCCTGGGTGATACCTCCTGTCTCTTGACTCTTGGCTGGGACTCCCTTGACCTCCTGTCTCCTGTCTCTTGACTTTTGGCTGGGACTCCATTGACCCCTGGGTGATACCTCATGTCTCTTGACTCTTGGCTGGGACTCCCTTGACCCCTGGGTGATACCTCATGTCTCTTGACTCTTGGCTGGGACTCCCTTGACCCCTGGGTGATACCTCCTGTCTCTTGACTCTTGGCTGGGACTCCCTTGACCCCTGGGTGATACCTCCTGTCTCTTGACTCTTGGCTGGGACTCCCTTGACCTCCTGTCTCCTGTCTCTTGACTCTTGGCTGGGACTCCCTTGACCCCTGGGTGATACCTCCTGTCTCCTGTCTCTTGACTCTTGGCTGGGACTCCCTTGACCCCTGGGTGAGACCTCCTGTCTCCAATATCGGAGCTGTCTCCAAACTGTGAGCCCTGAGCTAGTTTCAATTCTTGAGTATATAACGACCCTGCACACCTGTGTACTCAAACAGGCTGCAGGCATCCAGTAAAATCTGGACACAGGATTGAAGGTTCCATCCACCCAAGACACTTTGGAACCTTCAAGCCCCAATCCAGGTTTGCAGAATCCAGAGGAAGCCAAAAACACAGCTTTCTCCACTCAGAAACAATAGTCTAGAACTTTAACCCTTTTTGCCACTCCTGTACCATTTTCTCTTACATTTTCACAGTAGTAGGCCCTCGCACTGTCACATAGTGAAGTCAGGATAATCCACATATTTGTTCTGTCTCAGTAACTCAAAAAATATTAAAGACTTTAGTGTGTACTTGTCTCAATCCAGAGCACCAAGTGTAATTTCTGTCTGCTGCTCCATTCCTCTGCTACCAGCATGAGTCACTTCTGACTTCCTGACACCAAGAGTAAAAAAAAGGTGACAGGGGAGGGAGCTCCAGCACACAGCCTGCGGTTGACAGCCTCAGCTCCGTTCGTGTGTGCTGTGCGGAGGGGTGTGTGTCCCTTTCCTCCAATCAGCTCTCAGAGCTGTTCTTACTGAGCTCTGCAGAGTGAAATTTCAGCTTCCCACCCCACGATTTCTGAAAGCTCAGACAATCTGTATAAATTCTGCACTTTGAACAGCCGTAGAGAAGAGAAGACTGCCGATAAACAGGTACAACATATGTAGGGAGGTTTTCATCTCCATCTGAGACAAGTACCGTATATACTCGAGTATAAGCCGACCCGAATATAAGCCGAGGCACCTAATTTTACCACAAAAAACTGGGAAAAGGTATTGACTCGAGTATAAGCCTAGGGTGTCCATCTGCATGCCTCACTGTGTCCATGTGCATGCCTCATTGTTTCCTTTTCCCTCTGTGCCCATGGGAAAGAAAAGAGCCCTGGACTGCCGCACTCTGTATAAACGATTTATTTTCAAAATTCCAAAATTAAAATCCAAAGTTAATCCATAGATTCAAAAGTCCAAAAACAGACAAAAACAGAAAACTGACATGCAGGGGTGGATAGCTGACGCGTTTCACATCAAAGATAGATGCTTACTCTGTGCCCATGCCTCACTGTGCCCATGACTAGACTGACGTTTAACATGGGAGTCTATGGAAGGGGTGCCCGGCTTTGAAAAATCAGAGCTCCCCGGCCGTAGGTCCCCCAGACAAAAAACTTTCCACACTTATAGAGAAGAAATAGGGCTACATGTGTGCCAAGTTTCGGGTTCCAGGGGACCTACGACTGGCCGGTTCCGGGTCCCCAAATTCACCAAAGAAATTACCATTTAACATGGGAGTCTATGGAAGGGGTGCCCGGCTTTGAAAAATCGGTGCTCCCCGGCCGTACATGTTTGCCAAGTTTGGGGTCCAGGGGACCTACGGCCGGCTGGTACCGGGTCCCCAAAGTCCGGGAGATCAGGCGCAAAAAGGTGACTCGAGTATAAGCCGAGGGGGGCACTTTCAGCACAAAAGTGCTGAAAAACTCGGCTTATACTCCAGTATATACGGTAACTTTACTGGGTATACTGTATATTAGTGTTTACAACCATTTAAATTTTTAGGCTTACATAGATTTTAACCATATTTGTGGATGCCTCCTCAATTCGCCATTATGCGTTATTGTATTGGAATGCTTTAGACCCCCCCCCCCCCCCCAAGTCACTTGTTACATCTAATCCCCCTCAAAGTTAAGACTTGTTTTTCTGCACCACCACCATAAGTCTCCTTCCCCTCCCCCACCTAGTTTCAAACTCAGTGGGAATGTTCCCAGGTGTATCGGCATGGCAGGTAAGTGAGCCTTTTTGGCAACGGAGGTGGGGACGCTCCTTAACAATGCCCTAGGTGGCTTGGGGAAGAATTAAAGCTGTGATGATTCTGCTTATTATAAACTCCAAGTGATTGATATTTCCTATTTCTCTGCCAATGCAATTGCCGAGCAATCCCCGGTAGTTTTGTATTTCCGCTACAGATACTAATTTAAAGCAATCTGCAGCTTAATTTAGACCTTCACTATAAATTCTGGGAGTAAATGGCTCTTCTGTCTTAATGTGATTAGAATTGAATTCTGTTTAGCACCTGCCACGTTTGATACAAGCATTTCCCGTATTTTAATACATTAGCCGCTGTTATTTCTTTTTAACACTTGATGTGTGGAGAAACGGGGTAACTCGCGGAGAGCGAGCCTGTGGGAAAAGCTGACGGCGAAAGTGGAAAAAATCCTTAGTAGAGAGACCTGACAGCCTGAGCCGTCAAAACTCGCTATTTGTTCTAAGATCATACACCACCCGCCCGCAGCTTCCTCTAATGCCGCGTACACACGATCGGAAATTCTGCCAAGAAAACCCTGGAATTTTTTTTCCGACGGAATCTTGGCTCAAACTTGTCTTGCATACACACGATCAGACCAAATTCCGACCGTCAAGAACGCGGTGACGTACAACACTACAACGAGCCGAGAAAAATGAAGTTCAATGATTCCGAGCATGCTTCGATTTGATTCAGAGCATGCGTGGTTTTTGGTGCATCGGAATTGCATACAGACGATCGGAATTTCCGACAAGAACTTTTCTCGTCAGAAAATTTGACTTCTGTGCATTGGAGAATGGGAGCAACGTTCCCTAAACTGGTAGGAGTAGGAGGTGTCATGACCTTGCAGTAATACTTTCATGATCTGTCTGTCTCTTACCTGGTCTGTGTATCAGCCTTAGGGCTTGCTCTCTCACACCTGCATGGTTAAGTAATCTTCCCTCAGTGTGGCTCCACCCTAGCCTCAACAGGAACCACTATTTAACACTGTGTTCTCCAAGCCTGCCTTGCCGTGCAATATTGTGTGTTTGGTTTCCTGATTCCTGCTTGCCGTGTGCTCTACGTTTGTCTCTGTTACCGATCTTGGAGTGTTCCCAACCATCCCTGCCTGCTTGTGACCCTTGACCTTTGGCTTGTTCTCCGTTTATCTTTGTCTGCTAGTCTCTCTGACCGGTAGCTTCCTCCTATAGCCTACCGTGAGCGTGAGCTGGGAGACCCTGGGGGCCACGACCTGGAGTCAGCTGCAGCGTAGTCCATCCTCACCACTAGAGGCTCTGGTGAACACCTGCTGGCTCTTAGACTCCGCGCCCTGGGGAATCTTATGTTCTAGCTCCCTGTGGGATCCGTGTTGGTGCCCCAGTGGACCTGCCTTCCTGTACCACCCAGGGTTCCATCAGCAGCAGTAAGCCGTAGGGTCCACTATCATAGCTGTGCACTCCTGACCCCAACGGTGTGCATCTGTCACCTGGCCTCATGTGACCTGACAGGAGGAAGCACACTCCTCAGGGTACCTTCTCCTAATGGGATTAGATGGAACTAATTTCCCTGACTTCAATGTTTACCGCGCCCCCATCCAACCCAAATCAGCAGCCATTAAAATATTATATATAAATATAATATATAAAATATTAAATATCAAAAATAGGTAACAGGTTCACCTGGCATACAATATGAAAATGCTAAAAACTGGTAAACTAAATTTGATAGATAAGTAGATAGATAGATAGATGATATATGCATGCATCAATCAATAGATTATAAAATAGGATCAATAGATGAATTATTAGATTAATGGTGGAGAAACCCTTGTTTCTTGTCATTGGTGATCAGGTTTGCACACATCTCAGGAGTAGGGATGAGCTCGGTGTTCGAGTCGAACATACGTTCGACTCGAACATCGGCTGTTCGATCGTTCGACGAAGATCGAACGATTTGGGCCGTTCGCGCCTAATTCGAGTGACGCGAACGGCCCACAATGCACTACGCCATCGCAGTGTCATCCACGTGCTGTGATTGGCCAAGCATGCACTGTGACCCCGCATGCTTGGCCAATCACAGCGCCGGCAGCGAGGAGAGCAATGATTGGCCACAGGCAGGATGCCTGTGGCCAATTATTGCTGAGGGTGTTTAGTACACGCCCCACACTATAAAAAGCCGCCAGCACGGCGGCCTAGTGTAGTGTGTTCCGGAGCAGGGAAAGAGAAGCATAGGCAGGGACAGTGACATTTATTTTCTTGCTTAACCTGGATTCCTTTAGTTTAGGGAAAGAGAAGGATAGGTAGGGAGAGTGTCAGTGTGTTTTACTGTGTGAATCCTTGTTTCTAGGGACAGGGTAGGACAGTGAGGGAAATTCTCCTTGTGCTATAGTGTGCTAAAGCATTGATCATCAACCATCTTTAAAAAAACATTTTTTCTAGGGTCAGAAAACTATAGGTAGGAAGAGTGTCAGTTTCTTTCACTGTGATAATCCTTGTTTCTAGGGACAGGGAAGGACAGTGAGGGAAATTCTCCTTGTGCTATAGTGTGCTAAAGCATTGATCATCAACCGTCTTTAAAAAAACATTTTTTCTAGGGACAGAAAACTATAGGTAGGAAGAGTGTCAGTTTCTTTCACTGTGATAATCCTTGTTTCTAGGGACAGGGAAGGACAGTAAGGGAAATTCTCCTTGTGCTATACTGTGCTAAAGCATTCCTCATCAACCATCTTTGAAATCCTTGTTTTTTGGACAGTCAGGGAAGTTGTCGTTGTGCTATTCTGTGCGAAAGCAATCATCCTCAACCATATTTAGAAATCCTTAAGTAAAGAGACAGAGAAGGACACCTGAAGGTAGCCCTTATTGCTTTTTTCCCATCTCCCTGCAGGCCATCTATTAGAATGTCTGGAAGGCAAACAAGGAGAGGCAGACAGTCAGGAGGCAATAAAAGAGGGAAAGCAGGCTCTGTGTCTGGGGGCAACAGTGCTGGTCGTGGACGCGGTGCATTGTCATCAGCACATGGCCATGGGACACGCTTGTCCTTCTTTTCGGCAGCTGGACATGTTGAGCCACATCATGCCGAAGACTTGGTAGAGTGGATGACCAAGCCCTCCTCCTCCTCCTCATCCTCTCTCACCCAGGCTCAGGGTACTGGCAAAGCAGCTGCCAAGGCGTCCTCTTCCCTGGTATCAATGTCAGACAAATCATCAGTCACTCCTTCCCTAGACCCACCATGTCCTCCTCCTGAGGAGTCCCCCGAACTGTTTGCCCAGCGTTTCGAAGGGTCTGATGATGAAACCCAGCTACAGGAAGGCAGTAGCGTGAGAGCAGACAGAGGGGATGCTCAAGAAGGACACCAATCTGGCAGTCATGTTCCAGCAGCTGCAGCATACTGCCAGATTGGCTCCAGTGATGAGGAGGGAGGGGATGATGAGGTCACTGACTCCACGTGGGTGCCTAATAGGAGAGAGGAGGAGGAGGAGGATGAGGAGGAGGCACATCTCCAACGAGGCAGGATGCCCTTTGGTGGCCAGCGTAAGGGCAGTACACCGACGGAATCACACCGCAGAGCTCCGCCTGTGCAGGGCGCTGCCTCTGCCCGTCATTCAAAAAGTTCTTTGGTGTGGGCCTTTTTTGAGGCTAGTGCATCAGATCGCACAGCTGCTGTTTGCAACATATGTCTCAAGCGTATATCGCGTGGCCAAAACATCAGCCGCTTGGGTACCACATGCCTGACCAGACATATGTTGACCTGCCATGCAGCTCGTTGGCAAGCCTACCTCAAAGACCCACACCAAAGAACAAAGCGGACCTCTCCTTGCACCGCATCAGCTGGGATCTCCAACCCCACTATAACTTCAGTCCTGTCTGAAACATGCACTGAGAGGAATGAAGGTGTAGAATTAGGTGTGTCACAGCCAAGTAGTTGCGGCCACTCTGCTAGCAGTACACCGACGTCCGATTCTAGCAGGCAAATTTCCCTGCCCCAGCTGCTGGACCGTCGAAAGAAGTTCACTCCCAGCCATCCACATGCCCAGCGGTTGAATGCTAGCTTGGCTAAATTGTTAGCGCTTCAACTGCTGCCTTTTCAGTTGGTAGACTCGGCCCCCTTCCGTGAGTTTGTGCAATGTGCGGTTCCTCAGTGGCAGGTTCCCAAACGCCACTTTTTCTCACGGAAGGCTATTCCGGCTCTCTACCGGCATGTGGAAGGCAATGTCTTGGCCTCGCTGGACAGGGCGGTCAGCGGTAAGGTGCATATTACCGCTGACTCATGGTCCAGCAGGCATGGACAGGGACGTTACCTTTCTTTCACGGCCCATTGGGTCACTCTTTTGGCAGCTGGGAAGGATGCAGGACAAGGTGCAGTAGTGTTGGAGGTTGTTCCACCGCCACGCCTCCAAAATGCTACTACTGGTTGTGACACACCTCTCTCCTCCACCCCCTCCTCTTCTTCTTCCTCCATGGCCTCTTCCTGTGGTTTGTCCTCTGAACCAGCGGTGCTCCGTAGCCGTTCAAGGGGCTACGCAAGTACGCAGGCAAAAAGATGCCATGCCGTGCTTGCGCTGGTGTGTTTGGGGGACAGAAGCCACACTGGGGCAGAGGTCCTGTCTGCTCTGCAGGGCCAGGCCGAGAGGTGGTTGACGCCACGCCAGCTTAAGCCAGGAATGGTGGTTTGCGACAATGGCACCAACCTCCTCTCCGCCCTCCGACAGGGACAACTGACCCATGTGCCCTGTGTGGCTCACGTCCTTAACCTGGTGGTGCAGCGGTTCTTGGGCAGGTACCCGGGCTTACAGGATGTCCTGAGGCAGGCCAGGAAAGTCTGTGTGCATTTCCGCAGATCTTATAATGCCAGTGCTCGCCTGGCTGAGCTGCAAAAGGAGTTGAACCTGCCCAAGAACCGCCTTATATGTGACATGCCCACCAAGTGGAACTCAACGTTGGCCATGCTGCAGCGGCTGCACACGCAGCAGAGGGCCATCAATGAGTACCTGTGCGACTACGGCACCAGGACAGGGTCAGGGGAGCTTGGTTTTTTTTCTCCACGCCAGTGGGGCATGATCAGGGATGCATGCACTGTCCTGGCACCATTTGAGGAGGCCACGAGGATGGTGAGCAGTGACAGTGCATGCATCAGTGACACCGTACCTCTTGTCCACCTGTTGGAGCACACGCTGCGTGGAATAATGGACAGGGCACTTGAGGCAGAACAGAGGCAGGAAGAGGAGGACTTCCTTGCCTCTCAAGGCCCCCTTTACCCAGACAGTGTTCCTTCTGTCCCACCCATCGCACAGGAAGAGGAGGAGGAGGAGGATTGTGTCAGCATGGAGGTGGAGGCTGGCACTCAGCATCATCAGCAGCAGTCTTTTAGGGATGATTTACAGTCCCAAGAAACCAGTGGACTTGTACGTGGCTGGGAGGAGGTGGCTGCGGATCATGTCGTCCTTAGTGACCCAGAGGACTCCGGAGCGAATGCCTCAGCAAACCTACGCTGCATGGCCTCCCTGATCCTGCAAAGTCTGCGGAAGGATCCTCGTATTCTTCGGATCAAGGAGAGGGACCATTACTGGCTGGCCACTCTCCTTGATCCACGGTACAAGGGTAAGGTTGCGGACCTTATGTTACCGTCGCAGAGGGAGCAGAGGATGAGACAACTCCGGGAGGCCTTGCAGAAAGGTCTGTGCAACGCGTTCCCAGAGACTGGGAGGTTACAAACTCCTGGTCCTGGACAACGAGTTGCTGAGGCTTCGGCCAGTCAAAGAAGGAGCGGTGGGGAAGGTGGCCGTCTGACCGATGCGTTCAGACAATTCTTTAGTCCGCAGCCCCAAAGTATGATCGGTTCCAGCAACCATCGCCAGCGTCTGATAAACATGGTGCAGGAATATCTAGGGGCAAGGTCAGACTTGGACACCTTCCCCACCGAAAATCCTCTGGCTTACTGTGTCTTGAGGATGGATCACTGGCCAGAGCTTGCACAGTATGCAATTGAGCTACTGGCCTGTCCTGCATCCAGCGTTCTTTCGGAACGCACATTCAGTGCTGCTGGAGGATTTGTCACGGATCACAGGGTGCGCCTGTCCACCGACTCGGTTGATCGACTGACTTTCATCAAGATGAACCAGTCTTGGATCACCACCAGCTACCACACACCTGATGCTGATATAACAGACTAATTGATTTTAACATGTCACATCCCTTCAAGACTGATGCTGATGCTGAGTGCCTGTGCTGTTATGTTGACTGGCTATCCTCCTCCTCCGAGTCCTCAATGATACGATTGATGATGATAGCTTGGAAGATCATTTTTGTTTATGGGTGCCGCCACCAGTGGCTAAGGCCCAATTTTTCAGCCCCTGTTTTACAGGGGCGTGTAAATACAATTTTTTTAGCAATAATTTGCCATAGGGCTCATTGCTGTGCTCCAAGTACAGTATCTGTGAGGGGTTGGAGTGTTGTGCCACCAGTGCCTAAGGCCCAATTTTTCAGCCCCTGTTCAACAGGGGCATGTAATTGCAATTCTTGATCTAATAATTCACAGCAGGGCCCATTGCTGCACCCACCAAGAGTAACTCTGAGGGCTTACAGTGTTGTGGCAACACCACCACCACCACCACGAAAGGCCCAATTTTTCAGCCCCTGTTCAACAGGGGCATGCAATTACAATTCTTGATCTAATAATTCACAGCAGGGCCCATTGCTGCACCCACCAAGAGTAACTGTCAGGGCTTACAGTGTTGTGGCACCAGCACCACCATCAAAGGCCCAATTTTTACTACCACTGTTCAACAATTATATGTAATTAAAATTCCTGATATAATAGTTGACAGCAGGGCGTTCCAGCACCAACCAAGAGTAACTGTGAGTGCTTACAGTGTTGTGCCAACACCAACAACTAAGGGGCCTATTTCTGCAGAGTATATACGGCAGGTCCCTACTTTCAAACATCCAACTTACAAACGACTCCTACTTGCAAAAGAAAGAAGCCAACAGGAAGTGAGAGGAAATCTACCCCTTGGAAGGAAAATTCTCTCCTGTAAGAATTAATATGGGAGAAAGGTGTCTCCTCTGTACTGATGCTTTATCAGCAATCCTTGTTTCAAGAAAAACACCACATTTCAAAAACAGTTGTCATTGGGACGGAAAGTGAGGTGAAATGTTCTGAACAGGTGCACACTGCACAGACAGCAAAACAAATGTTACAGGGGTGATAACCCTTCCCTATGTTTTCCAAAAAGCTTAAAAATAGATTTTTTGGCTGGAGCTACACTTAAACAATGTACCTGTTCAAAATTACAAACAGATTATACATAAGAACAAACCTACAGTCCCTGTCTTGTATGCACCGCCTGTATACGGCTGTTCAGAGTATATAGGGCCTTTTTTATTTTATGTGCGGGGTTCCCCTTAATATCCATACAAGACCCAAAGGGGCTGGTAATGGGCTGGGGTAGGGGGGGGGGGGTCATGGGGTAGCTATGCCATTTTTCTTAAAGATTTTCATCCATATTACCGGGACCAGACATTACATTAAAGCCGCAAGCAGTTTTAAATGGCTTTTTTTTCCTTTAGAAGTGTCATTTTGTGCAGGGACAGTTCTAAACACGGGAAACACGTGGCACTTCACAGGCATACTTTAGACACCCCCCAGGTACGATATTTAAAGGAATATTTGACTTTTTATATTTTCACTTTATGCATCATTAAAATGACTGCTCCCGAAAAACGACCGTTTTTAAAACTTATTTTTGCATTGATACATGTCCCCTGGTGCAGAACCCGGGTTCCCAAACCCTTTTTAGGACAATAACATGCATAATAGTCGTTATAATTAGCACTTTAGAATTCGAACGTTCGCATCCATTGTATTTAATAGGGTTCTAATGTTCGTACGAACTTTCGGTCCGTTCGCGGGTTCTGGTGCGAACCGAACCCGGGGGTGTTCGGCTCATCACTACTCAGGAGGGATTTTGGTCCTCTCTTCTTTACAGATCTCTAAATTCTTAAGGATTCTAGGCTGTTACTTTGCAATGCAAAGTTTCAGCTCCCTCCATACATTTTCTATAGGATTAAGGTCTGGAGACTGGATAGGCCACTCCATGACCTTAATGTGCTTCTTCTTCAGCCACTCCTTTGTTGCCTTGGCGGTATGTTTTGGGTCATTGACATGCTGGAAGACCCATCTATGACCCATCTTCAGTGTTCTGGCTGAGGGAAGAAGGTTCTCATCCAAGATTTTACAATACATGGCCCCGTCCATTGGCCCCTCAATGCGGCAAAGTCGGCCTGTACCTTTATCAGAGAAGCAGCCCCAAAGCCTCATGTTTCCACCTCCGTGTGACTCTAGGGATGGAGTTCTTAGGTTCATAGTCACCATTTTTCTTCCTCCAAAACACCGCGAGTCTAATTAATGCCAAAGAGCTGGATTTTGGTCTCATCTGACCACAGAACTTTCTCCCCAATCCTTCTCTGAATCATTTAGATATTCATTGGCATGACTGTATATGTGCCTTCGTGGGGAGGAGGACCTTGCGGGTGCTGAAGGATTTCAGTCCATGACAGCGTATTGTGTTACTGATGGTGTGTTTGGTGACTGTGGTCCCAACTGCCTTGAGATCATTCACAAGCTCCTCCCGTGTAGTTCTGGGCGGATCCCTCACTTTTCTCATGACCATTCTCACCCCATGAGGCGAAGTCTTGCATGGAGCTCCAGACCGAGGACCATTGATGGTTATTTTATATTTCTTCCATTTGCGAATAATCGCTCCCAGCTGTTGTCTCCTTCTCACCAATCTTGTTGCTGATGGTCTTGTAGCCCATTCCAGCCTTGTGCAGATCTCCAATCTTCTCCCCGACGTCCTCTGACAGCTTATTGGTCTTGCTGGTGATGGTGAGTTGTGATTGGAGGAAAGAGATTCTGTGGACAGGTGTCTTTTATACACATTAGGAGCACCTTCTTAAATTGACAGGACTAATATGAGCACATACTGTATAGCCAGTCGGTGGGGGGGGGGGATTATTGTTGGTTGGTAGGAGATCAAATACTTATTTTACTCACTGAACTGCAACTCCATTCATAACATTTGAATTGTGTGTTTCTTTCTGGATTTTTGGTTGATATTCTGTCTCTATCATTTAAGATACACCTATGATAAAAATGATAGACTCTTCATTTCTTTGTAAGTGGGCAAACCTACAAATGCTGCAGGGGATCAAATAATTATTTTCCCCACTGTAGATAGAGAGATAGATAGAGAGATAGATAGATAGATCGATCGATCGATACAGTAGATAACGGAGATAGATAGAGAGAGATAGAGAGAAACAGTAGATAATAGATAGCTACTGTATCTATCTATCTATCTATCTATTATCTACTGTTTCTCTCTATCTCTCTATCTATCTCCATTATCTACTGGATCGATCGATCTATCCATCTTTCTATCTATCTATCTATCTCTCTATCTATCTCTCTATATCCGTTATCTACTATATCTCTCTATCTGTTATCTACTGTATCTCTCTATCTATCTCTATATCCGTTATCTACTGTATCTCTCTCTCTCTCTATCTACTGTATCTCTCTATCTATCTCTCTATCTTTCTCTATATCCGTTAGATAGATAGATAGATAGATACAATAGCTAACGGATATAGAGAAAGATAGAGAGATAGATAGAGAGATACAGTAGATAGATAGATAGATAGAGCGATAGAGAGAAACAGTAGATAACAGATAGAGAGATAGAGAGATAGAGAGATAGATAGAGAGATATAGTAGATAACGGATAGAGAGAGAGAGAGAGAGAGAGATACAGTAGATAACAGAGATAGAGAGATAGATAGAGAGATAGAGAGAAACAGTAGATAATAGATAGATGGATAGATACAGAGATACAGTAGATAACTGATATAGAGAAAGATAGATAGATAGAGAGAGAGATACAGTAGATAAGAGAGAGAGAGAGCGAGAGAGAGATACAGTAGATAATAGATAGATACAGTAGATAACGGATAGAGAGAAATATAGATAGATAGAGAGATATAGTAGATAACGGCTATAGAGGGATAAAGAGATAGAGATAGAGAGATAGATACAGTAGATAATGGACATAGAGAGATAGAGAGATACAGTAGATAACAGAGAGAGAGAGAGAGAGATACAGTAGATAACGGAGATGGAGAGATAGATAGATAGAGAGAGAGAAACAGTAGATAATAGATAGGTAGATAGAGTAGATAACAGATAGATAGATAGAGAGAGATATACAGTAGATAACTGATAGAGAGAAAGATAGATAGATACAGAGATAGATAGAGAGAAACAGTAGATAACAGATAGAGAGATATAGTAGATAACGGATATATAGCGATCGATAGATAGAGAGAGAGATAGAGATATATATAGAGAGAGAGAGAGAGAGATAGAGAGAGATAGAGAGAGATAGATATAGTAGATAACGGATATAGAGGGATAGAGAGAGAGAGAGAGAGAGAGAGAGAGAGAGATAGATAGAGAGATACAGTAGATAACAGAGATAGAGAGAGAGAGAGAGATAGAGAAAGAGAGAGATAGAGAGAGAGATATAGATACAGTAGATAATGGAGATGGAGAGATAGATAGTGAGAGAGAGAGAGAGAGAGAGAGAAACAGTAGATAATAGAGAGATAGAGAGTAGGGATGAGCTCGGTGTTCGAGTCGAACATAGGTTCGACTCGAACATCGGCTGTTCGCAGCGTTCGGCGAACAACGAACGATTTGGGCTGTTCGTGCCAAATTCGAGTGACGCGAACGGCCCACAATACACTGCACCATTGCAGTGTAATCCCGGCGCTGTGATTGGCCAAGCATGCACTGTGACCCTGCATGCTTGGCCAATCACAGCGCCGGCAGCGAGGAGAGCAATGATTGGCCACAGGCAGGATGCCTGTGGCCAATTATAGCTGAGGGGGTTTAGTACACGCCCCACACTATAAAAGGCCGCCAGCGCGGCAGCCTCGTGTAGTGTGTTCCGGAGCAGGGAAAGTGAAGGATAGGCAGGGACAGTGTCAAATCTTGTCAAATCTATTCTTTGCTAAACCTTGTGTGTAGGGAGAGAGAAGGATAGGCAGGGAGAGTGTCAGTGTCATATTCTTTGCTAAACCTTGTGTGCAGGGAGAGAGAAGGATAGGCAGGGGACAGTGTCAGTGTCATATTCTTTGCTAAACCTTGTGTGCAGGGAGAGAGAAGGATAGGCAGGGAGAGTGTCAGTGTCATATACTTTGATAAACCTTGTGTGCAGGGAGAGAGAAGGATAGGCAGGGAGAGTGTCAGTGTCATATACTTTGATAAACCTTGTGTGCAGGGAGAGAGAAGGATAGGCAGGGAGAGTGTCAGTGTCATATACTTTGATAAACCTTGTGTGCAGGGAGAGAGAAGGATAGGCAGGGGACAGTGTCAGTGTCATATTCTTTGCTAAACCTTGTGTGTAGGGAGAGAGAAGGATAGACAGGGAGAGTGTCAGTGTCATTGTTGCTAAGCCTCCTGATCATATTACACCTGAAGTTAGCCCGTATTGCTGCTTTTTCCTGGTGTGTTACACCAACAGGATTTTGCGGCACTTACAGCGGGCGGAGTGTGCCTCCTGACCATATTACACCTGAACTTAGCCTGTATTGCTGCTTTTTCCTGGTGTGTTACACCAACAGGATTTTGCGGCACTTACAGCGGGCGGAGTGTGCCTCCTGACCATATTACACCTGAACTTAGCCTGTATTGCTGCTTTTTCCTGGTGTGTTACACCAACAGGATTTTGCGGCACTTACAGCGGGCGGAGTGTGCCTCCTGACCATATTACACCTGAACTCAGCCTGTATTGCTGCTTTTTCCTGGTGTGTTACACCAACAGACATTTGCGGCACTTACAGCGGGCGGAGTGTGCCTCCTGACCATATTACACCTGAACTCAGCCTGTATTGCTGCTTTTTCCTGGTGTGTTACACCAACAGACATTTGCGGCACTTACAGCAGGCGGAGTGTGCCTCCTGACCATATTACACCTGAAGTTAGCCTGTATTGCTGCTTTTTCCTGGTGTGTTACACCAACAGGATTTTGCGGCACTTACAGCGGGCGGAGTGTGCCTCCTGACCATATTACACCTGAAGTTAGCCTGTATTGCTGCTTTTTCCTGGTGTGTTACACCAACAGGATTTTGCGGCACTTACAGCGGGCGGAGTGTGCCTCCTGACCATATTACACCTGAACTTAGCCTGTATTGCTGCTTTTTCCTGGTGTGTTACACCAACAGGATTTTGCGGCACTTACAGCGGGCGGAGTGTGCCTCCTGACCATATTACACCTGAACTCAGCCTGTATTGCTGCTTTTTCCTGGTGTGTTACACCAACAGACATTTGCGGCACTTACAGCGGGCGGAGTGTGCCTCCTGACCATATTACACCTGAAGTTAGCCTGTATTGCTGCTTTTTCCTGGTGTGTTACACCAACAGGATTTTGCGGCACTTACAGCGGGCGGAGTGTGCCTCCTGACCATATTACACCTGAAGTTAGCCTGTATTGCTGCTTTTTCCTGGTGTGTTACACCAACAGGATTTTGCGGCACTTACAGCGGGCGGAGTGTGCCTCCTGACCATATTACACCTGAACTTAGCCTGTATTGCTGCTTTTTCCTGGTGTGTTACACCAACAGGATTTTGCGGCACTTACAGCGGGCGGAGTGTGCCTCCTGACCATATTACACCTGAAGTTAGCCTGTATTGCTGCTTTTTCCTGGTGTGTTACACCAACAGGATTTTGCGGCACTTACAGCGGGCGGAGTGTGCCTCCTGACCATATTACACCTGAACTTAGCCTGTATTGCTGCTTTTTCCTGGTGTGTTACACCAACAGGATTTTGCGGCACTTACAGCGGGCGGAGTGTGCCTCCTGACCATATTACACCTGAAGTTAGCCTGTATTGCTGCTTTTTCCTGATGTGTTACACCAACAGGATTTTGCGGCACTTACAGCAGGCGTAGTGTGATTCCTGCAAAATATACTCCTGAAGCTAGGCCTTATTGCTGGTTTTCCCATTTCCCTGCAGGCCATTAGAATGTCTGGAAGGCAAACAAGGAGAGGCAGACAGTCAGGAGCCAATAAAAGAGGGCAAGCAGGCTCTGTGTCTAGAGACAACAGTGCTGGTCACGGTGCATCGCCATCAGCACGTGGCCATGGGACACGCTTGTCCTTCTTTTCGGCAGCTGGACGTGTTGAGCCGCATCATACCGAAGACTTGGTAGAGTGGATGACCAAGCCCTCCTCATCCTCCTCATCCTCTCCCACCCAGGCTCAGGGTACTGGCAAAGCAGCTGCCAAAGCGTCCTCTTCCCTGGTATCAATGTCATCATCAGTCACTCCTTCCCTAGACCAACCATGTCCTCCTGAGGAGTCCCCCGAACTGTTTGAGCACAGTGTTGGGTACATGCTCCGGGAGGATGCCCAGCATTTCAAAGGGTCTGATGATGATACCCAGCTAGAGGAAGGCAGTAGCGTGAGAGCAGAGAGAGGGGATGCTCAAGAAGGACACCAATCTGGCAGTCATGTTCCAGCAGCTGCAGCATACTGCCAGATTGGCTCCAGTGATGAGGAGGGAGGGGATGATGAGGTCACTGACTCCACGTGGGTGCCTAATAGGAGAGAGGAGGAGGATGAGGAGGATGAGGAGGAGGCACATCTCCAACGAGGCAGGATGCCCTCGGGGGGCCAGCGTAAGGGCAGCACACCGACGGAATCACACCGCAGAGCTCCGCCTGTGCAGGGCGCTGCCTCTGCCCGTTATTCAAAAAGTTCTTTGGTGTGGGCCTTTTTTGAGTCGAGTGCATCAGATCGCACAGCTGCTGTTTGCAACATATGTCTCAAGTGTATTTCGCGTGGCCAAAACATCACCCGCTTGGGCACCACATGCTTGACCAGACATATGTTGACCTGCCATGCAGCTCGTTGGCAAGCCTACCTTAAAGACCCACACCAAAGAACAAAGCGGACCTCTTCTTGCACCGCATCAGCTGGGATCTCCAACCCCACTATACCTTCAGTCCTCTCTGAAACCTGCACTGAGAGGAATGAAGGTGTAGAATTAGGTGTGTCACAGCCAAGTACTTGCGGGCACTCTGCTAGCAGTACACCGACGTCCGATTCTAGCAGGCAAATTTCCCTGCCCCAGCTGCTGGACCGTCGAAAGAAGTTCACTCCCAGCCATCCACATGCCCAGCGGTTGAATGCTAGCTTGGCTAAATTGCTAGCGCTTCAACTGCTGCCTTTTCAGTTGGTAGACTCGGCCCCCTTCCGTGAGTTTGTGCAATGTGCGGTTCCTCAGTGGCAGGTTCCAAAACGCCACTTTTTCTCACGGAAGGCGATTCCGGCTCTCTACCGGCATGTGGAAGGCAATGTCTTGGCCTCGCTGGACAGGGCGGTCAGCGGTAAGGTGCATATTACCGCTGACTCATGGTCCAGCAGGCATGGACAGGGACATTACCTTTCTTTCACGGCCCATTGGGTCACTCTTTTGGCAGCTGGGAAGGATGCAGGACAAGGTGCAGTAGTGTTGGAGGTTGTTCCGCCGCCACGCCTCCAAAATGCTACTACTGGTTGTGACACACCTCTCTCCTCTACCCCCTCCTCTTCTTCTTCCTCCATGGCCTCTTCCTGTGCTTTGTCCTCGGAACCAGCGATGATCCGTAGGCGTTAAAGGGGCTACTCAAGTACGCAGGCAAAAAGATGCCATGCCGTGCTTGCGCTGGTGTGTTTGGGGGACAGGAGCCACACTGGGGCAACGGTTCTGTCTGCTCTGCAGGGCCAGGCCGAGAGGTGGTTGACGCCACGCCAGCTTAAGCCAGGAATGGTAGTTTGCGACAATGGCACCAACCTCCTCTCCGCTCTCCGACAGGGACAACTGACCCATGTGCTCTGTGTGGCTCTCATCTTTAACCTGGTGGTGCAGCGGTTCTTGGGCAGGTACCCGGGCTTACAGGATGTCCTGAGGCAGGCCAGGAAAGTGTGCATTTCCGCAGATCTTATAATACCAGTGCTCGCCTGGCTGAGCTGCAAAAGGAGTTGAACCTGCCCAAGAACCGCCTTATATGTGACATGCCCACCAGGTGGAACTCAACGTTAGCCATGCTGCAGCGGCTGCACACGCAGCAGAGGGCCATCAATGAGTACCTGTGCGACTACGGCACCAGGACAGGGTCAGGGGAGCTCGGTTTTTTTTCACCACGCCAGTGGGGCATGATCAGGGATGCATGCACTGTCCTGGCACCATTTGAGGAGGCCACGAGGATGGTGAGCAGTGACAGTGCATGCATCAGTGACACTGTACCTCTTGTCCACCTGTTGGAACATACGCTGCGTGGAATAATGGACAGGGCACTTGAGGCAGAACAGAGGCAGGAAGAGGAGGACTTCCTTGCCTCTCAAGGCCCCCTTTACCCAGACAGTGTTCCTTCTGTCCCACCCATCACACAGGAAGAGGAGGAGGAGGATTGTGTCAGCATGGAGGTGGAGCCTGGCACTCAGCATCATCAGCAGCAGTCTTTTAGGGATGATTTACAGTCCCAAGAAACCAGTGGACTTGTACGTGGTTGGGAGGAGGTGGCTGCGGATCATGTCGTCCTTAGTGACCCAGAGGACTCCGGACCGAATGCCTCAGCTAACCTACGCTGCATGGCCTCCCTGATCCTGCAAAGTCTGCGGAAGGATCCTCGTTTTCTTCGGATCAAGGAGAGGGACCATTACTGGCTGGCCACTCTCCTTGATCCACGGTACAAGGGTAAGGTTGCGGACCTTATCTTACCGTCGCAGAGGGAGCAGAGGATGAGACAACTCCGGGAGGCCTTGCAGAAAGGTCTGTGCAACGTGTTTCCAGAGACTGGGAGGTTACAAACTCCTGGTCCTGGACAACGAGTTGCTGAGGCTTCGGTCAGTCAAAGAAGGAGCGGTGGGGAAGGTGGCTGTCTGACCGATGCGTTCAGACAATTCTTTAGTCCGCAGCCCCAAGGTATGATCGGTTCCAGCAACCATCGCCAGCCTCTGATATACATGGTGCAGGAATACCTAGGGGCAAGGTCAGACTTGGACACCTTCCCCACCGAAAATCCTCTGGCTTACTGGGTCTTGAGGATGGATCACTGGCCAGAGCTTGCACAGTATGCAATTGAGCTACTGGCCTGTCCTGCATCCAGTGTTCTTTCAGAACACACCTTTTAGTGCTGCTGGAGGATTTGTCACGGATCACAGGGTGCGCCTGTCCACCGACTCTGTTGATCGACTGACCTTCATAAAGATGAACCAGTCTTGGATCACTACCAGCTACCAAACACCTGAAGCTGATATAACAGACAATTTTTTTTTCAAATGTCACATCCCTTTAAGACTGATGCAGATGCTGAGAGACTGTCCTGTTATGTTGACTGACTATCCTCCTCCTCCTCCTCAATGATCCGATTGATGATGATAGCTTGGAAGAACATTTTTGTTTCTGGGTGCCGCCACCAGTGGCTAAGGCCCAATTTTTCAGCCCCTGTTTAACAGGGGCGTGTTATTACAATTTTTTATGCAATGCTTTGCAGCAGGGCTTATTCCTGCACTCCAACTAGAGTATCTGGGAGAGGTTGCAGTGTCGTGGCACCAAAACCAGTGGCTAAGGCCCAATTTTTCAGCCCCTGTTTAACAGGGGCGTGTAATTACAATTTTTGATGCAATACTTTGCAACAGGGCTCATTGCTGTGCTCCAAGTACAGTATCTGTGAGGGGTTGCAGTGTTGTGGCACCAGTGCCTAAGGCCCAATTTTTCAGCCCCTGTTCAACAGGGGCATGCAATTACAATTCTTGATGTAATAATTCACAGCAGGGCCCATTCATGCGCCCACCAAGAGTAACTGTGAGGCAACACCAACATGTAAGGGGAAAATTTCAGCTGAGTATATACGGCAGGCCCCTACTTTCAAACATCCAACTTATAAACGACTCCTCCTTGCAAACGGAAGGATACAACAGGAAGTGAGAGGAAATCTACCCCTAGGAAGGGAAATTCTCTCCTGTAAGAGTTAATATGGGAAAAAAAGTGTCTCCTCTCCACTGATGCTTTATCACCAATTCTTGTTTCAATAAAAACCCAAATTTTCAAAACACATTTGTCATTGGGACGGAAAGTGAGGTGAACTGTTCTGAACAGGTGCACACTGCACAGACAGCAAAACAAATGTTACAGGGGTGATAACCCTTCCCTATGTTTTCCAAAAAGCTTAAAAATAGATTTTTTGGCTGGAGCTACACTTAAACAATGTACCTGTTCAAAATTACAAACAGATTCTACATAAGAACAAACCTACAGTCCCTGTCTTGTATGCACCGCCTGTATACGGCTGTTCAGAGTATATAGGGCCTTTTTTATTTTGTGTGCAGGGTTCCCCTTAATATCCATACAAGACCCAAAGGGTCTGGTAATGGGCTGGGGTAGGGGGGGGGGGTGTGATGGGGTAGCTATGCCATTTTTCTTAAAGATTTTCATCCATATTACCGGGACCAGACATTACATTAAAGCCGCAAGCAGTTTTAAATGACTTTTTTTCCTTTTGAAATGTAATTTTGTGCAGGGACAGTTCTAAACACGGGAAACACGTGGCACTTCACAGGCATACTTTAGACACCCCCCAGGTACGATATTTAAAGGAATATTTTACTTTTTTTTTTTCACTTTATGCATCATTAAAATGACTGCTCCCGGAAAACGGCCGTTTTTAAAACTTCTTTTTGCATTGATACATGTCCCCTGGTGCAGAACCCGGGTTCCCAAACCCTTTTTAGGACAATAACATGCATAATAGTCATTATAAATAGCACTTTAGATTTCGAACATTCGCATCCATTGTATTTAATAGGGTTCTAAAGTTCGTGCGAACTTTCGGTCCGTTCGCGGGTTCTGGTGCGAACCGAATCCGGGGGTGTTCGGCTCATCACTAATAGAGAGATAGATAGATAGAGTATATAACAGATAGATAGATAGAGAGAGAGATACAGTAGATAACTGATAGAGAGAAAGATAGATAGATACAGTAGATAATGGATATAGAGAGAGATAGATAGATAGAGAGAAACAGTAGATAACAGATAGAGAGATATAGTAGATAACGGGGAGAGAGAGAGAGAGAGAGAGAGAGAAGATAATGGATATAGAGATAGATGGATAGAGAGATAGATGGATAGAGAGATAGATAGATACAGTAGATAATAGATACAGTAGATAACGGGGGGAGAGAGAGAAGATAATGGATATAGAGGTAGATGGATAGAGAGAGAGAGAGAGATAGATTGATAGATACAGTAGATAATAGATACAGTAGATAACGGGGGAGAGAGAGAGAGAGGATAATGGATAAGGGAGATACAGTAGATAATGGGGAGAGAGAGAGAGAGAGATAGAGATAGATACAGTAGATAACGGATATAGAAAAAGATATACATAGAGAGAGAGAGAGTGTGTGTAGATAATGGATATAGAGAAAGATAGATGGATAGAGAGATACAGTAGATAACGGATATAGAGAAAGATTGATTACAAGATGGGAACGATAGATAGATTTAATAATAGATAGATAAATTAATGATCAGGTAGTTAAGAATGATCAACTTTTTTGCTCTTCTTAGAAGAAAGTTCTTTGTCTTGGGATTTCTCTCTCCTTGCAGATAAAACTTTGCGCTCACACAGCCTTTCCTTCCTTTCCTTTAATAAAGCACAATTACAATTCCCGTGGAATTTATTTCTAAATAAAATATGTAAAGCCGTAATAAAAAATGCATAAATGTCACTTTCAGTTGCGCACGGAATCTTTTTCTCCCCCCCCCCCCAGCCCTCGGCTGCTGACGAAGCGGGATCGCTCTCACCTGTGCCTCTGCGGATTGACACCGCATTGTTCTGCTAAATAGCGCTGTCTTCTCGAATGTGCCGACGTTCTACAGGAGAGACACAATCTTTAGCTGCGTTTCTGTGGACGTCAGCAGTTTGCACCGGGGGAAAGTACAAAAACCCACTGACAGGCCTGACAGGCTGGGAAAAAAAACACGCCGAGGAAATTAGGAAGCGGTCTGGGACTGGAGCAAAGCTTGGCTATTGTCAGTGTGAAGAATAAATATATTCCCAATGTACAGCCTGTGCCACCTACCAGAATTCTCCTGTTAGAATATTAAATCGTATGTCACAGACAGGAGAAAAGCGGAGGACTCTTATGCCGCGTACACACGCTCGGAATTCCCGACAACAAATGTTCGATGGGAGCTTGTTGTCGGAAATTCCGACCGTGTGTAGGCTCCATTGGACATTTGCTGTCAGAATTTTCCGACAACAAAAATTTGAGATCTGGTTCTCAAATTTTCCGACAACAAAATCCGTTCTCGTAAATTCCGATCGTGCGTGGACAATTCCGACGCACAAAATTCCACGCATGCTCTGAATCAAGTCTAGCGACCTCACCCCTTTCCTCCCGTCTAATTGGCTCACTCATGAGAGGGAAAAGGCGCAAGGTGCCACCATGCCCGTACCCTCTGGTTTTCAAAGGTTAAGCACACTTGTTTCACTTACGGGTCTTGCAGCAAAGTTCTCCTCAAAGTTGGTTTCTGTCCTCAGTGTGCAAGGACAAAGTCTCTATACCCCAAGTAACTCCAAGGTCCACACCAGTATATCACTCCAACGTAGAGCTTTATTTTCTTTGCATGAAGAGAGAAAGGTGTTAAAAGGATAGACAACATTCAGGCACTTCTGGCTTCATCGCCACTCGGTCCCGAGTAGACATGTGCATTTCGTTTCGTTCCGAATCGAATTTCGGACAAATTTTTCATTATTCGGACATTCGGATGCATCCGAATTACCGAATTACAATACTAACGAATTTAACCGAATCTGAATTTTTTCGAATCGAACAATCGCGGACGAAATTCGAATCGAATTCGAAATATTTTCTAATCGAATTCGAAATATTTTCGACTCGAATTTGAAAATAAATTTGAATCAAATTAGAAAAAATATAAATCGTTTTTTAAAAAAGAATACAATAAAATAGAATATAAAAATAAAAAACAATAGAATAGAAATAAAAGAATAGTAGAGAATAGAATAGAATTGAATAGAATGTAATAAAATACAATAGAATATGACTGTCTATATTTTTTTTATTCTATTCTTTTCTATAGTTATTATATTCTAATCTTTTCTATTCGAATTTGAATTCATTCTGTATGAATTTCGAATTTCAGAAGATAGTTATATGTATAAATATTTCGTATAGAATGAATTCGAATTCGAATAGAAAAGATTAGAATAGAAATAGAAAAAAGACTAGAAAAACAATAGAATAAAATATAATATATATATATATATATTATATTCTATTGTTTTTCTATTCTAATCTTTTCTATTCGAATTTGAATTTATTCTATACTAAATTCGAATTTCGGAAGATGGTTATATATATACATATATATACATACATATAAATAACCATTTTCCAAAATTCGAATTTCATATAGAATAAAATCGAATTTGAATAGAAAATATTCTAAAATAATAGAAAAAAAATCATTAAAAAAAAAACAATAGAACAATAAAAAAAAAAAAAATATATATATATATATATATATATATATATATATATATATATATATATATATATATATATATATAAAACCATGTTCCAACACTCAAATTTTGTATAGAATGAATTCGAATTCCAATTAGAAACGATTAGAATATAAATATAATATAGACTAGAAAAACAATAGAACAGAATAGAATAAAATATAATATATATATGTATTTTATTATATTCTGTTCTATTGTTTTTCTATTCGATTCTTTCCAATATTTTCTATTCTATTATCTTTTCGATTCGAATTTGAATTCATTCTATACGAAATTCGAATGTCGGAAAAAAATATATATAACCATCTTCCGAAATTCGAATTTAGTATATAATGATTTCGATTTTAATAGAAAAGATTTTAATAGAATATAAAAGAATAGACTAGAAAAACAATAGAACAGAATAGAATAAAATATAATATATTCTATTCTGTTGTATTGTTTTTCTAGTCTATTTTCTATTTTATTATAATCTTTTCTATTCAAAGTTAAAATTAATTAATAAAAAAAAAAATAATTCCTACTATTCGAAATTCGAATTTCAGAAGATGGTTGTATATTCTTTCTATTTTATTCTATTAAATTATATATTTTTTCTATTCTGTTCTAATCTTTTTTATTTGAATTATACATTATGAAAGATGGTTATTTGTCCACTTGCCACGTCACCTGCCACAAGTTATGGGGTTCCTAACCCCAAGTGACCCCCCAGTTCCTAACCCCAAGTACTTTTCTGCAGCAGAGAATGACATTTTGTGACCCGAATTTGGGGCCACGTATCTTGGGTCCACTTATAGCTAGAAACCCCATATTTGGTATGCAAACACAGTAACACTAGCACTACAACATCTCCAAATTTGGGGTTTCTATCACCAAGTAACCCAGAGATACATGGACCCAAAGTCGGGTCGCAAAATATTTTCGAATCCGGTTGAAATACTATCAACATGATTGGAAATTATTTCAACTGCATTTGAAACTATTTCAACCGGATTCGAAAATATTTTGCGACCCGAATTTGGGTCCACGTATCTCTGGGTTACTTGGTGATAGAAACCCCAAATTTGGGGTTATTGTTTTTCTAGTCTATTTTCTATTTTATTATAATCTTTTCTATCCAAAGTTAAAATTAATTAATTAAAAAATTTGAATTCATACTATTCGAAATTCGAATTTATTCTATTCGAATTTCAGAAGATGGTTGTATATTCTTTCTATTTTATTCTATTAAATTATATATTTTTTCTATTCTGTTCTAATCTTTTCTATTTGAATTATAAATTTTGGAAGATGGTTATTTGAATGTCCACTTGCCACTGTCACCTGCCACAAGTTATGGGGTTCCTAACCCCAAGTGACCCCCAGATATGGGCGATATGTCAAGTACTTTTCTGCAGCAGAGAATGACATTTTATGACCCGTATTTGGGGCCACATATCTCTGGGCCACTTGTAGCTAGAAACCCCCAATTTGGTATGGAAACACAGTTGAACTAGCACTACAACATCTCCAATTTTGGGGTTTCTATCACCAAGTAACCCCGAGATACATGGACCCAATTCGGGTCGCAAAATATTTTCGAATCCGGTTGAAATAGTATCAACATGATTCGAAATTATTTCAACTGCATTTAAAACTATTTCAACCGGATTCGAAAATATTTTGCGACCCGAATTTGGGTCCATGTATCTCTGGGTTACTTGGTGATAGAAACCCCAAATTTGAAGATGTTGTAATGCTAGTTCTCCTGTGTTTGCATACCAATTATGGGGTTTCTATCCCTAAGTGACCCCGAGATACGTGGACCCAAAGTCGGGACGCAAAATGTCAAGCACTTTTCTGCAGCAGAGAATGACATTTTGCGACCTGACTTTGGGGCCACATATCTCGGGGCCACTTGTAGCTAGAAACCCCACATTTGGTATGCAAACACAGTAGAACTAGCACTACAACATCTCCAAATTTGGGGTTTCTATCACTAAGTGACCCTGAGATACGTGGACCCAAAGTCGGGTCGCAAAATATTTTCGACTCCGGTTGAAATAGTTTCAAATGCGGTTGAAATAATTTCGAATCCGGTAGAAATATTTTCAAATTCGGTTGAAATATTTTCGAATGCGACCGATTTTCGAATTCGGTCGAAAATTAAACGAAATCCGAAAACGAATTTAACAAATTTAACGAATCTAACTAAACGAAATTAATTAATTAACGAATTAAAACGAAACGAAACAAAACAATTTTTTTCCTTTTGCACATGTCTAGTCCCGAGTGGGTACAGCTCACCCGGATAGCCACCTATGGTGCTAGCAGCCGGCGTGTAGCTCGAACAGTCAATCTAGATCCCTAATAGATGCGTCTAGGTGATCCTCTGCCACAGGATCTATAATGTCCCAAACCTCCTGATGGTCCAGATTGTTAGGCCCCTGGGTTCCGGATGGATGACACCCCCCTGGAGAGTTACTGGGCCCCTTCCTTCACTGTGATGGCTCACCAGTCCTTCAGAACGGTCCTCCCCCAGCCTCCTCATCCAAGAACGTGTCTCCTCACAAGGCGGCACCCTGGGATTCTTCCTTCCCGAAGTGGGCTCCAGCTAAAGGTGCTGGGCCCAGGGCTGAAGTTGCAGTCCCAGGACTAAAGGTGCCTGGGACTGAGTCGTATGTGGCCCTATGGCCTGGAAGGCCACGCACTCTCCCCGGCATAGGTGTGCACAGCCTATTGCATTAGGGTGTGCACCACAAAGCTCAAACACATGCTACCGATCACTCACTGTGTTCATTCAGAAAGGGAAGGGGCCGTTAAATGATATACCTGTATTTACGGTCCCCTTCTCCCACATATTGTAAAACATCCTCTTGTGTATGCCCGCAGCAGAGGAAGGGACTGGGGAAGCCAGGGCAGTAGGGAGAATCTGTGCTGCACAGGATGATTAGGGTGTGCCTGGGCACACCTGGCACACCCTGTGCGCACGCCTATGCTCCCCGGTTTCCTCTCTCTCCCTCCTTCTCCTCTTTCTGGGCATCTGCCCCTTTTGTATCCTCTCCCAACTTTTACAGCAGGCCGACCCCGCCCACCGCACGGCTGCCGAGAGAGGACACCAAATCGCCACTCCAACACCTGTGGTTCAACCCCGAGTACAAATGACAGCGCCACTCATACTGCTTAGGGGAACTGCAAGCCAGGTGAATAGTGATGAGCCGAACACCCCCGGGTTCGGTTCGCACCAGAACCCGCGAACGGACCGAAAGTTCGTACGAACATTAGAACCCTATTAAATACAATGGATGCGAACGTTCGAATTCTAAAGTGCTAATTATAACAACTATTATGCATGTTATTGTCCTAAAAAGGGTTTTGGAACCCGGGTTCTGCACCAGGGGACATGTATCAATGCAAAAAGAAGTTTTAAAAACGGTCATTTTTCGGGAGCAGTCATTTTAATGATGCATAAAGTGAAAAAAAAAAGTCAAATATTCCTTTAAATATCGTACCTGGGGGGTGTCTAAAGTATGCCTGTGAAGTGCCACGTGTTTCCCGTGTTTAGAACTGTCCCTGCACAAAATGACACTTCTAAAGGAAAAAAAAGCCATTTAAAACTTCTTGCGGCTTTAATGTAATGTCTGGTCCCGGTAATATGGATGAAAATCTTTAAGAAAAATGGCATAGCTACCCCATGACCCCCCCCCCCCCTACCCCAGCCCATTACCAGCCCCTTTGGGTCTTGTATGGATATTAAGGGGAACCCCGCACATAAAATAAAAAAGGCCCTATATACTCTGAACAGCCGTATACAGGCGGTGCATACAAGACAGGGACTGTAGGTTTGTTCTTATGTAGAATGTGTTTGTAATTTTGAACAGGTACATTGTTGAAGTGTAGCTCCAGCCCAAAAATCTATTTTTAAACTTTTTGGGAAACATAGGTAAGGGTTATCACCCCTGTAACATTTGTTTTGCTGTCTGTGCCCCTGTTCAGAACATTTCACCTCACTTTCCGTCCCAATGACAACTGTTTTTGAAATGTGGTGTTTTTCTTGAAACAAGGATTGCTGATAAAGCATCAGTACAGAGGAGACACCTTTCTCCCATATTTATTCTTACAGGAGAGAATTTTCCTTCCTAGGGGTAGATTTCCTCTCACTTCCTGTTGTCTTCTTTCGTTTGCAAGTAGGAGTCGTTTGTAAGTTGGATGTTTGAAAGTAGGGACCTGCCGTATATACTCTGCAATAATAGGCCCCTTAGTTGTTGGTGTTGGCACAACACTGTAAGCACTCACAGTTACTCTTGGTTGGTGCTGGAACGCCCTGCTGTCAACTATTATATCAGGAATTTTAATTACATATAATTGTTGAACAGTGGTAGTAAAAATTGGGGCTTTGATGGTGGTGCTGGTGCCACAACACTGTAAGCCCTGACAGTTACTCTTGGTGGGTGCAGCAATGGGCCCTGCTGTGAATTATTAGATCAAGAATTGTAATTGCATGCCCCTGTTGAACAGGGGCTGAAAAATTGGGCTTTTCGTGGTGGTGGTGGTGGTGGTGGTGGTGGTGGTGTTGCCACAACACTGTAAGCCCTCAGAGTTACTCTTGGTGGGTGCAGGAATGGGCCCTGCTGTGAATTATTAGATCAAGAATTGTAATTGCATGCCCCTGTTGAACAGGGGCTGAAAAATTGGGCTTTTCGTGGTGGTGGTGGTGGTGGTGGTGGTGTTGCCACAACACTGTAAGCCCTCAGAGTTACTCTTGGTGGGTGCAGGAATGGGCCCTGCTGTGAATTATTAGATCAAGAATTGTAATTACATGCCCCTTTTGAACAGTGGCTGAAAAATTGGGCCTTTCGTGGTGGTGGTGGTGGTGGCGTTGCCACAACACTGTAAGCCCTCAGACTTACTCTTGGTGGGTGCAGGAATGGGCCCTGCTGTGAATTATTACATCAAGAATTGTAATTGCATGCCCCTGTTGAACAGGGGCTGAAAAATTGGGCCTTAGGCACTGGTGGCACAACACTACAACCCCTCACAGATACTGTACTTGGAGCACAGCAATGAGCCCTATGGCAAATTATTGCTAAAAAAATTGTAAGTACACGCCCCTGTAAAACAGGGGCTGAAAAATTGGGCCTTAGCCACTGGTGGCGGCACCCATAAACAAAAATGATCTTCCAAGCTATCATCATCAATCGTATCATTGAGGACTCGGAGGAGGAGGATAGCCAGTCAACATAACAGCACAGGCACTCAGCATCAGCATCAGTCTTGAAGGGACGTGACATGTTAAAATCAATTAGTCTGTTATATCAGCATCAGGTGTGTGGTAGCTGGTGGTGATCCAAGACTGGTTCATCTTGATGAAAGTCAGTCGATCAACTGAGTCGGTGGACAGGCGCACCCTGTGATCCGTGACAAATCCTCCAGCAGCACTGAATGTGCGTTCCGAAAGAACGCTGGATGCAGGACAGGCCAGTAGCTCAATTGCATACTGTGCAAGCTCTGGCCAGTGATCCATCCTCAAGACCCAGTAAGCCAGAGGATTTTCGGTGGGGAAGGTGTCCAAGTCTGACCTTGCCCCTAGATATTCCTGCACCATGTTTATCAGACGCTGGCGATGGTTGCTGGAACCAATCATACTTTGGGGCTGCGGACTAAAGAATTGTCTGAACGCATCGGTCAGACGGCCACCTTCCCCACCGCTCCTTCTTTGACTGGCCGAAGCCTCAGCAACTCGTTGTCCTGGACCAGGAGTTTGTAACCTCCCAGTCTCTGGGAACGCGTTGCACAGACCTTTCTGCAAGGCCTCCCGGAGTTGTCTCATCCTCTGCTCCCTCTGCGACGGTAACATAAGGTCCGCAACCTTACCCTTGTACCGTGGATCAAGGAGAGTGGCCAGCCAGTAATGGTCCCTCTCCTTGATCCGAAGAATATGAGGATCCTTCCGCAGACTTTGCAGGATCAGGGAGGCCATGCAGCGTAGGTTTGCTGAGGCATTCGCTCCGGAGTCCTCTGGGTCACTAAGGACGACATGATCCGCAGTCACCTCCTCCCAGCCACGTACAAGTCCACTGGTTTCTTGGGACTGTAAATCATCCCTAAAAGACTGCTGCTGATGATGCTGAGTGCCAGCCTCCACCTCCATGCTGACACAATCCTCCTCCTCCTCCTCCTCCTCTTCTTCCTCTTCCTGTGCGATGGGTGGGACAGAAGGAACACTGTCTGGGTAAAGGGGGCCTTGAGAGGCAAGGAAGTCCTCCTCTTCCTGCCTCTGTTCTGCCTCAAGTGCCCTGTCCATTATTCCACGCAGCGTGTGCTCCAACAGGTGGACAAGAGGTACAGTGTCACTGATGCATGCACTGTCACTGCTCACCATCCTTGTGGCCTCCTCAAATGGTGCCAGGACAGTGCATGCATCCCTGATCATGCCCCACTGGCGTGGAGAAAAAAAACCAAGCTCCCCTGACCCTGTCCTGGTGCCGTAGTCGCACAGGTACTCATTGATGGCCCTCTGCTGCGTGTGCAGCCGCTGCAGCATGGCCAACGTTGAGTTCCACCTGGTGGGCATGTCACATATAAGGCGGTTCTTGGGCAGGTTCAACTCCTTTTGCAGCTCAGCCAGGCGAGCACTGGCATTATAAGATCTGCGGAAATGCACACAGACTTTCCTGGCCTGCCTCAGGACATCCTGTAAGCCCGGGTACCTGCCCAAGAACCGCTGCACCACCAGGTTAAGGACGTGAGCCACACAGGGCACATGGGTCAGTTGTCCCTGTCGGAGGGCGGAGAGGAGGTTGGTGCCATTGTCGCAAACCACCATTCCTGGCTTAAGCTGGCGTGGCGTCAACCACCTCTCGGCCTGGCCCTGCAGAGCAGACAGGACCTCTGCCCCAGTGTGGCTTCTGTCCCCCAAACACACCAGCGCAAGCACGGCATGGCATCTTTTTGCCTGCGTACTTGCGTAGCCCCGTGAACGGCTACGGAGCACCGCTGGTTTATAGGACAAACCACAGGAAGAGGCCATGGAGGAAGAAGAAGAGGAGGGGGTGGAGGAGAGAGGTGTGTCACAACCAGTAGTAGCATTTTGGAGGCGTGGCGGTGGGACAACCTCCAACACTACTGCACCTTGTCCTGCATCCTTCCCAGCTGCCAAAAGAGTGACCCAATGGGCCGTGAAAGAAAGGTAACGTCCCTGTCCATGCCTGCTGGACCATGAGTCAGCGGTAATATGCACCTTACCGCTGACCGCCCTGTCCAGCGAGGCCAAGACATTGCCTTCCACATGCCGGTAGAGAGCCGGAATAGCCTTCCGTGAGAAAAAGTGGCGTTTGGGAACCTGCCACTGAGGAACCGCACATTGCACAAACTCACGGAAGGGGGCCGAGTCTACCAACTGAAAAGGCAGCAGTTGAAGCGCTAGCAATTTAGCCAAGCTAGCATTCAACCGCTGGGCATGTGGATGGCTGGGAGTGAACTTCTTTCGACGGTCCAGCAGCTGGGGCAGGGAAATTTGCCTGCTAGAATCGGACGTCGGTGTACTGCTAGCAGAGTGGCCGCAAGTACTTGGCTGTGACACACCTAATTCTACACCTTCATTCCTCTCAGTGCATGTTTCAGAGAGGACTGAAGTTATAGTGGGGTTGGAGATCCCAGCTGATGCGGTGCAAGGAGAGGTCCGCTTTGTTCTTTGGTGTGGGTCTTTGAGGTAGGCTTGCCAACGAGCTGCATGGCAGGTCAACATATGTCTGGTCAGGCATGTGGTACCCAAGCGGCTGATGTTTTGGCCACGCGATATACGCTTGAGACATATGTTGCAAACAGCAGCTGTGCGATCTGATGCACTAGCCTCAAAAAAGGCCCACACCAAGGAACTTTTTGAATGACGGGCAGAGGCAGCGCCCTGCACAGGCGGAGCTCTGCGGTGTGATTCCGTCGGTGTACTGCCCTTACGCTGGCCACCAAAGGGCATCCTGTCTCGTTGGAGATGTGCCTCCTCCTCATCCTCCTCCTCCTCTCTCCTATTAGGCACCCACGTGGAGTCAGTGACCTCATCATCCCCTCCCTCCTCATCACTGGAGCCAATCTGGCAGTATGCTGCAGCTGCTGGAACATGACTGCCAGATTGGTGTCCTTCTTGAGCATCCCCTCTGTCTGCTCTCACCCTACTGCCTTCCTGTAGCTGGGTTTCATCATCAGACCCTTCGAAACGCTGGGCATCCTCCTGGAGCATGTACCCAACACTGTGCTCAAACAGTTCGGGGGACTCCTCAGGAGGAGGACATGGTGGGTCTAGGGAAGGAGTGACTGATGATGAGTCTGACATTGATACCAGGGAAGAGGACGCTTTGGCAGCTGCTTTGCCAGTACCCTGAGCCTGGGTGAGAGAGGATGAGGAGGAGGAGGAGGGCTTGGTCATCCACTCTACCAAGTCTTCGGCATGATGTGGCTCAACATGTCCAGCTGCGGAAAAGAAGGACAAGCGTGTCCCATGGCCATGTGCTGATGACAATGCACCGCGTCCACGACCAGCACTGTTGCCCCCAGACACAGAGCCTGCTTGCCCTCTTTTATTGCCTCCTGACTGTCTGCCTCTCCTTGTTTGCCTTCCAGACATTCTAATAGATGGCCTGCAGGGAGATGGGAAAAAAGCAATAAGGGCTACCTTCAGGTGTCCTTCTCTGTCCCTGGAAACAAGGACTTGCACAGTGAAAGAAACTGACACTCTCCCTACCTACAGTTTTCTGTCCCTAGAAAAAATGTTTTTTTTAAGCACAATATAGCACAAGGACAATTCACTCACTGTCCTTCCAGGTCCCTAGAAACAAGGACTTGCACAGTGAAAGAAACTGACACTCTCCCTACCTACAGTTTTCTGTCCCTAGAAAAAATGTTTTTTTTAAGCACAATATAGCACAAGGAGAATTCACTCACTGTCCTTCCAGGTCCCTAGAAACAAGGACTCGCACAGTGAAAGAAACTGTCACTCTCCCTACCTACAGTTTTCTGTCCCTAGAAAAAATGTTTTTTTTAAGCACAATATAGCACAAGGAGAATTCACTCACTGTCCTTCCAGGTCCCTGGAAACAAGGACTTGCACAGTGAAAGAAACTGACACTCTCCCTACCTACAGTTTTCTGTCCCTAGAAAAAATGTTTTTTTTAAGCACAATATAGCACAAGGAGAATTCACTCACTGTCCTTCCAGGTCCCTAGAAACAAGGACTTGCACAGTGAAAGAAACTGACACTCTCCCTACCTACAGTTTTCTGTCCCTAGAAAAAATGTTTTTTTTAAGGACACTATAGCACAAGCACAAAACACACTGACACTCTCCCTACCTATCCTTCTCTTTCCCTAAACTAAAGGAATCCAGGTTAAGCAAGAAAGAAATAAAAGTCACTGTCCCTGCCTATGCTGCTCTATCCCTGCTCCGGAACACACTACACTAGGCCGCCGTGCTGGCGGCCTTTTATAGTGTGGGGCGTGTACTAAACACCCTCAGCAATAATTGGCCACAGGCATCCTGCCTGTGGCCAATCATTGCTCTCCTCGCTGCCGGCGCTGTGATTGGCCAAGCATGCGGGGTCACAGTGCATGCTTGGCCAATCACAGCGCCTGGATGACACTGCGATGGCGTAGTGCATTGTGGGCCGTTCGCGTCACTCGAATTTGGCGCGAACGGCCCAAATCGTTCGATCTTCGTCGAACGATCGAACAGCCGATGTTCGAGTCGAACGTATGTTCGACTCGAACACGAAGCTCATCCCTACAGGTGAAGCAGCAGCAAGGCAGAGTCCTGTAATTGCCAACTATCACTCAAGCCACCCCTAAATTTGGCATAACATAACCACAATTTAGGATCCCGCTACACAAGTACGAGACGGAAGCGCTTGGTCTGGTAAAACTAGCGTTCGTAATGGAGATGGCACATTCGACTACACGCACTGAAAAACAGACACGAACCCACAAGCACAAACTGAAGAGCAGTAACGGACTGAAAAGCACGAGGCTGAAGAGCGCAAATCGTCTCTCACCAAACTTCTACTAACACGAGATCAGCAGAAGGAGCCCAAAGGGTGGCGCACTTGGTATTGAACTTCCCTTTCATAGTGCCGTCGTACGTGTTGTACGTGACCGCGTTCTTGCCGATCGGAATTTCCGACAAGATTTGTGTGACCGTGTGTGTGCAAGACAAGTTTGAGCCAACATTCCGTCAGGAAAAAAAACACGGTTTTCTTGTCGGAATTTCCGATCGTGTGTACGCGGCATTACTGTCACCTAAAGCTGAACCCCAGGCACAAAAACATTCATTTAAATATATTCCTCTATAGTAGAAAGGACATACAGTGGATATAAAAAGTCTACACACCTCTGTAAAATCTCGGGTTTCTGTGATGTAAAAAAATTAGACAAAGATAAATCATTTCAGAACTTTTTCCACCTTTTAATGTGACCAATAAACACAAACAAACTGAAAACTTTTAGGTGGAGGGAAGTAAAAATTAAAAATTAAAATAATATGGTTGCATAAGTGTGCACACCCTTACACGCGACCGTTATTCATGTCATGGAAAAAAAACAAAGTTTTTCTCGACGTGATTTTTATCGTGTTTTCTCTCAAGCCTAACACGTACGACGGCACTATAAAGGGAAAGTTCCATTCGGATGGCGCCACCCTTTGGGACGCTTTTGCTGATCCTCGTGTTAGTAAAAGTTTGGTGAGAGCCGATTCGCGCTTTTCAGTCTTCGTGCTTTTCAGTCCGTTACAGCGTGACGAATGTGCCATCTCCATTACGAACGCTAGTTTTACCAGAACGTGCTCTCCCTTCTCACACACGACCGTTTTTCACAACGTTAAAAAGAACGACGGGAAAAACTACGGGAAAAAATAGAGCAGGTTCAAATTTTTTTTTCGAGCATTTTTCTCGTTGAGAAAACTGCTATGGAGCCCACACACCACCACTTTTCACAACCATTTTTAAAAATGGCATTCTTCTCGTCATGAAAAACGGTCGTGTGTACGCGGCATAATACTTTGGTCGTGTCACGGCAAGCCACGCCCCCTAACAGTTAGAATCACTCCCTAGGTCACATTTAACCCCTACAGGTTAACCCCCTTCACTGCCAGTGTCATTTTTAGAGTAATCAATGCATTTTTATAGCACTGATTGCTGTAAAAATGACAATGGTCCCAAAATGGTGTCAAAAGTGTCCGATGTGTCCGCCATAATGTTGCAGTCATGATAAAAATTGCTAATCGCCGCCATTACTAGAAAAAAATATGAATAAAAATGCCATAAATCTATCTCCTATTTTGTAGACGCTATAACTTTTGCGCAAACCAATCAATACGCTTATTGCGATTTATTTTAGATTTTTTACCAAAAATATGTAGAAGAATACGTATCGGCCTAAACTGAGGAAAAAAAATGTTTTTTTTTTTTTAATATATTTTTTGGAGATATTTATTATAGCAAAATGTAAAAAATATTGCTTTTTTTTTTTTTTTTTATTGTCGCTCTATTTTTGTTTATAGCGCAAAAAATAAAAACCGCAGAGGTGACCAAATACCACCAAAAGAAAGCTCTATTTGTGGGAAAAAAAGGACGTCAATTTTGTTTGGGAGCCACGTCACACGACCGCGCAAATGTCAGTTAAAGCGACTCAGTGCCGAATCGCAAAAAGTGGCCTGGTCTTTGGCCAGCCAAATGGTCCGGGGCTGAAGTGGTTAAACACAAAGCCGATTCATATCCTTTGTGTCTATAGAGGAATATATTTAAATTTTTTTTTTTTTTAAGTCCGGAGTTCAGCTTTAATACTGTGTTACGTGGTGTTCTATAGGAGAGTTTCCTCTTCAATCCTCGTATATTTATCAATGCTCTTCTGACGACTTCGCTACAAAGTCTTTCCATCTGAAATCTGCAATCTTAATAAATATACTTCATAATTTCTTCTGGGTACCCGCAGAACTGAAAGGCTCGTTTTGTCGGCCCGGTCTGGATGATTAATTAAATTGATTAACAGTGTGGATAATGCGGCGGATGTATTGAGCCATGCCCGGCGCTGTTCAAACAGGGATTTTTATGGGAACACGGCCTTTGAAGAGCGTTATTGAAGAAATCGGTTCGATGAGCAAGCTCATAAATTAAATTAGTTGCAAACCTAAACCATTAGGAAGATGGTAACGAGCCATTAACAAGTGGCAGTAAAACTCCACACTAAAATGTTGTTATTATTATTATTTTTTTATATACCATTATAAATCTAATAGGAAAAAGTACCGGAGGGGCTTTTATTTACTGCCCCCTAGTGGCTGGTCTGGCTATCTAAACCAGGGGACTCCAAAGTTATCAGCAGGAGGGCCACATTTTATATCACTTTTATAGGTGAAGGCATAACATTTTATTGGATCAATTTGTTTTACTTGGGGCTTTTTTTTTTTTTTCCTAATCAGACTGATTTGGTTCAGAACATCCGAGAAAAAAAACTTCAGTAAAGCAAAGAAATTCCAAACAATTCGAGGCATTGATGGGAAATGTGCAGATGGAGTTTATGTTCAACCGTTTATTAGAGTCTCCATCAGAATCCCCCATTATGTGAGGGTCCCTACTAGAGTCCCCCCCTTACATCAGGGTTCTCATTAGAGTCCCCCCTTACATCAGACTCCACACCAAAGTATGCCCTTACTTTAAAGTCACCCCTTACATCAGAGTCCCCATTGGATCCCCCCCACTTACAGCAAAATCTACATCAGAGCCCACTTCAGAGTTCCCATTAGATCCCCCCCCCCCCCCTTACATCAGATTCCACACCAAAGTATGCTTTAACAACAGGGTCGACCCTTACATCAGAGTCATTATTATCCCCCCCCCTTACATCAAAGTCTACATCAGGGTCCCCATTAGATCCCCCCCCCCTTACATCAGAGTCCACATCAGAGTCTCCCCTCAACTCAGGGTTCCCATTAGCGTCTTCCCTTACATCAGATTCCACACCAAATTATGCTTTTACATCAGAGTCAACCCTTATATCAGAGTCAACCCTTACATCAAGGTCCCCAATAGACCCCCCCCCCTCACCCTTACATCAGGATACCCATTAGATCCCCCCCCTCACCCTTACATCAGGGTCAACCCTTATATCAGAGTTGACATCAGGGTTCCCCCCTCACCCATCAGAGTCTAAATCAGAGTCAACCCTTATATCAGAGTTGAGATCAGGGTTCCCCCCTACATCAGGACCCACATCAGAGTCCCCCATTACATCATAGGACCCCTCCCTTACATCAGGGTCCTCATCAGAGTCTCCCCTCAACTCAGGGTTCCCATTAGCGTCTTCCCTTGCATCCGATTCAACACCAAAGTATGCTTTTACATCAGAGTCAACCCTTATATCAGAGTCAACCCTTACATCAAGGTCCCCATTGGATTCCCCCCCCTCACCCTTACACCAGAGTCAACCCTTACATCAGGGGTCCCCATTAGATTCCCCCCCTCACCCTTACATCAGAGTCAACCCTTACATCAGGGTCCCCATTAGATTCCCCCCTCACCCTTACATCAGAGTTAACCCTTACATCAGGGTCCCCATTAGATCCCCCCCCTCACCCCTTATATCAGATTTGACATCAGGGTTCCCCCCTACATCAGGACCCATATCAGTGCCCCCCATTACATCAGAGGACTCTTCCCTTACATCAGGGTCCTCATCAGAGTCCCCCCTTTACATCAGACTCCACACCAAAGTATGCCCTTATATCAAAGTCACCCCTTACATCAGGGTCCCCATTATATCCCCCCCCCCTTATATCAAAGTCTATATCAGAGCCCACATCAGAGTCTCCCCCTAACTCAGGGTTCCCATTAGCGTCTTCCCTTACATCAGATTCCCCACCAAAGTATGCTTTAACATCATAGTCAACCCTTACATCAGGGTCCCCATTAGACCCCCCCCCCACCCTTACATCAGAGTCTAAATCAGAGTCAACCCTTATATCAGATTTGACATCAGGGTTCCCCCCTACATCAGGACATCAGGACCCATATCAGAGTCCCCCATTACATCAGAGGACCCCTCCCTTACATTAGGGTCCTCATCAGAGTCCCTTACATCCGACCTCCAAACCAGAGTATGCCCTTACGTCAGGGTCCCCATCAGAGTCCCCTTTACATCAGGGCCCATATCAGTGTCCCCCTCTTACATCAGAGGACCCTTCCCTTACATCAGGGTTCTCATCAGAGTCAACCCTTATAACAGAGTTGACATCAGGGTTCCCCCTTACATCAGGGCCCATATCAGAGTCCCCCATTACATCAAAGGACCCCTCCCTTACATCAGGGTCCTCTCCAGTGCCCCCCCTTACATCAGGATCCCCATGAGTTTATCTCTTTCATCAGAGCACCCTTTCCCCATACATTAGGGTCCCCATCAGAAACCTCCCTTACATCAAATTCCAAACCAGAGTTCACCCTTCCATCAGAATCTCCCCTTCCATCGGGATCCCCATCAGAATCCCTCCCTTACATCAGAGTCCCCATCAGAGCTCCCCCTTACATCAGACTCACCACTTACATCAGAATCCCCCCTTCCACAGAGTCCCCAGAAAAGTCTCACCTTACCTTACATACTTGCAGCATGACTGAACCAGCAAGGCGAGAGCCCTGAGACAGAGCAGGTGTGAACAGAGGAAGTTCTGTCCTCCTGTGAATGCGGGGGCAAGCATGTGATTGCTTGTGGATCGCTGCTCTCCCACAGTCACCCACACACGATCGGAAAATCCGCCAAGAAAACCGTGGATTTTTTTCCGACGGAATGTTGGCTCAAACTTGTCTTGCATACACACGGTCACACCAAATTCCGACTGTCAAGAACGCGGTGACGTACAACACTACGACGAGGCGGGAAAAATGAAGTTCAATGCTTCCGAGCATGCGTCGACTTGAGTCCGAGCATGCGTGGTTTTTGGTGCGTCGGAATTGGATACACACAATCGGAATTTCCTCCAAGAACTTTTCTTGTCGGAAAATTTGAGAACCTGCTCTCAAATTTTTCTTGGCGGAAATTCCGACAGAAAAATTCCGATGGAGCCTACACACGGTCGGAATTTCCGACCAAAAGCTCACATCGGACTTTTCTTGTCGGAATTTCCGATCGTGTGTATGCGACATTATGCCGCGTACACACGATCGATTTTCTCGACGGGAAAAACGAGGGAACGGCTTGGTTCCCTACACACGGCCGTTTTTCCTGACATTTTTTTTTTGGTGGAGAAAAACGACCGTGTGTGGGCTCCCTGGCAGTGTTTCCCTATGGGAAAGCTGCCGCGGAAAAAAACGACGGGAATCACGACGAGAAAAATTAGAGCATGTTCTAATTTTTCTCGTCGTGATTAATGCCGTTTTTCCCGTCGGGAAAAATGACAAAAAGCCCACACGCGGTCGTTTTTCTTGTTAAAAAAAAATAAAAAATTCCCGACGGTAAAAATGATCGTGTGTACGCAGCATTAGACCTGATTGCAAGCACAGTGAACCCACATGGAGGATGTGCTACTGACCTTAGCTGCAGGTCAGTAGCAAATCTTGTGGCAGGCCGCATTTGACCAACGTGCCAAAGTCTGCAGACTCCTTCCTGGTCTAAACACTAGAAAAAAAAAAATGTAATCTAATATATTATACGGTATATAGGGATGAGGGAATGATAGGAGAGAATGAAATGGTCCTGGAGGTTAACCTGTCATTCTTATATTTTTTGTTTCTGAATATTACTGATGGATGTCGTTATTTCCTCTCCCTAGTAAAGTCCAGGTGCTGTACGGGGGGACCGACCTGTTTGACTATGAAGTGCGGACGACCTTCAACAATGACATGCTGCTGGCGTTCATCAGCACGGGCTGCATCGCCGTTCTCGTTTACATCCTCACCTCATTCTCAGGTACCGGCTGAATTGTGATTTTCTTGTAATACAAAAAAAAAAAAAAGTATTTCTATACGGCCATTGTGTAAGCCATTCGGAAAAGAAAATCCATTTTCTATAAATGCCTCATTGCCTCATACAGAAGTCCCAAGGCCACATTACAAGCAGCAATAAAGGAGAACTAAAGGCAAAGCTTTTTTTTTCCTTTTGGATGGAGCGCAGCTCCCAACTGTCTCTGATTTGTCCCTCTGTCCCTCATTCCTCCTCATTTGTCCCTCATTGTGGTCTCATCTATATAGTTGTATATAAAATGCACTTTTTATCTATCAAACAGTTTCTCAGTGCTATACCCAGTGGTGGCCGCTCATACAGGGCGCCGGGGAGCCACCCCATATTACATGCACCCGTCCCCTAATCTACATACATGTAGGGTGCCGGACGCATGGATTTCAATGTTTTTTGTTGTTTTTGAAGCACATGATTAGAGCCTGATGCTCTAATTGGATTCAAAAAGGGTGGGCTCGGGCCGCAGAGCACTGCGCCCCGAGCCCACCAAGTTGTGTGACATTAGCAAATTAATATTCGCTAATGTCTTCCTGTTTCTCCTCCCTATCTAATTAGGTAAAACTCAAAATTTTTCCCAGTGCCAGAGTCAAAAATGGAAGTTGACAAATGCCAACTGAACTGGTGTCCCTATTGGAAGATTTCTCCTCACCTCCTGTTTTGTCTTCCTGCTTCTCCTCCCAGGCCAATCAGGAAGCAGGTCCTTAGACCCGATTGGCCGGTAGTCCTAAGACCCGATTGGCCTCAAGTCCTTTAATCCTGATTGGCTGGGAGGAGAAGAAAACGCCGGGACTCGGGGGGGAACCGCTGAAGACGCAACCTAGATGAGGTAAGAACAGGGCTGGCGGGGGGTCCTGGTGGGCGATGAGTGAGTAAGTGTAAATGAACCCTTATACTATAGTACTATAGTATTTCTTTCTAGACTGGCCATACCCCAGTATAATTCCGGGATCCGTCTTGGCGCCCGCGCTATAACCGAAAGATGGCTTTAGCGCGTGCTTAAAATGCAGGGAAGGCATCCATGGATGTCCTCCTGTGCTCACGCTGCCCGGGTGCCCCCCCTGTGCCATTAGGGCAGTGTGCTCTGTGATCGATGAGTCCTTGGGACTCAGGTGATCACAAAATGGGTTAAAGGGCCAATCATGGCCCATTACCACGTGATCAGCTGTCAGCCAATAACAGCTAACCACACAATGTAAACAGAAGCTGGTTATCAGCTGACAGCGCAAGGATAAAAGACTAAAGCCGATTACCGGCTTCTTTAAAATAAACCATTTGCCCACCAGTGCTGCTAATTAGGGCCCACCAGTGCCCCCTACCAGTGTCCATCAGTACTGCTAATCTGTGCCCACCAGTGCCACCTATCAGTGCTCATCAGCGCTGCAATTCAGTGCCCATCAGTGTTACCTGTCAGAGCTGCCTATTAGTGCCACCTATCAGTGCCACCTCTCAGTGCCATTTTTCAGTGCCCTTTAGTGTCTCATCAGTGCCACCTATCAGTGTCCACCAGTGTCTCATCAGTGCCACCTATCAGTGCCTCATCAACAGTGTCACCTGTCAGTGCTGCCTATCAGTGCCACCCCTCAGTGCCCTTCAGTGATGCCTATCAGTGCCCTTTAGTGCCGCCTCATCAGTGCCCATCAGTGCCACCTATCAGTGCCCATCAATGCAGCCTCATCAGGGAACATCAATGAAGGAGAAAAATTACCTGTTTGCAAAATTTCAAAACAAACTATAAAAAAGTTTTTTTTTTTTTTTTTTTACTTTTCTGTCTTTTTGTTTAGCAAAAAATAAAAACCCCAGTGGTGATTAAATACCACCAAAAGAAAGCTCTATTTGTGTGAAAAAAATGATAAAAATATCATTTGGGTACAGTGCAGCATGACCACGCAATTGTCATTCAAAATGTGACAGCGCTGAAAGCTGCAAATTGTCCTGGGCAGGAAGTGCCCGGGTGGTTAACAATCATAGACAAAATTCCAAAACTTAGGAGCTGTACGAGGCCACGGGTCCTCTCACTCAGAGTATTATAGCTGAGATTTCTCATTGTAAGGAAAGGCAGTAACATTAATAGATTTTCTTTAGATGTGTACAGACGCTGATTTTAGTATCATTTGTGATAATGTTTGAACCATTTATTATATTATTATCATTAAAACAGAAGAATGGGTTTCCTTTTTTTTGCTTACATCTATTCTATGTGAGCTGCTGATATCTATAAACCCTCCCAGCCCTCTCAGAAGTGCCCCCATTCTGTTAAAATCGAGATAAATACCTGTGGGAGGTTCTACAGTCTTTCATACAGCATCATCCAGACAATGGTGTGAATATAGAGTCTGGATCCACCCCTTTCCCTGTCATTTTGCTTGATTGATGTCGGGTCTCCTCCCTCTGCTTGTTTCTGAGACTTCACAGAGCGTAGCTGCTCCCCCCTCCCTTCTCCCTCCTCCCTCCTCCCCCTCCCTATCTATCAGCACAGCCACGTCTCTTAGGGGAGGGGGGACAGAGGCAGGGGGTGTGTTGGTGGAGATGTTCACACCCCCTGAGAACTTTTCGAACTGAAAGTGGACCGTTTTTGCCAGAATAAGGAAATGCACATGCTGTAAAAACTAACAGGTAGGAAAAAAAGTTTAGCTGATATGTGACTAATGTGATATGTACTTGTTATTTAACTCATCACATACTTCTTCTTTAACAATAATAATGGTGTCTCTGTATTTTCCAGTGTTCCTGTCCTTTTTTGGGATTGCCAGCATCGGCCTCAGCTGCCTTGTGGCTCTTTTCCTTTACCACGTGGCCTTCGGGATACAGTACCTTGGAATATTAAACGGGGTGGCAGCTTTTGTCATTGTTGGTATTGGTAAGTATGTTGTCATTTATGATTCTTCTATTATATAGAGTTACAGTATTGTATGCAATGTTGGGGTGCCGTCCCCCCAAAAGATGGCTTTTAATGTGGGTGGTTAGCACCCCAGTAGTTAGCAGGCCAGCCTTACAGCGCAGAAGTCCTAGGCTCAGTTGAGTCTCAAATATTGAGGAGTATGGATAACTGGATTGCCTCAACTGCAGGAAGACTTAAAGTGGTAGTAAACTCTGTAAGAGAAAAAAAATAATTACCACCTGCAAGGCAATATCATAATGTGCTAGTATGCACCACATACTAACACATTATGAAAGACTTACCTTAAAACTAATGCCCCATACACACGATCGTTTTTCTTGCCATTTTTTTTCTTGCCGTTTTTCACGTCGTTTTTTTTCATGTTTCCTCTCAAGCCTGTCTTGCGTACACACGATCATTTAAAAAAACGATCAAGCAAAGCGCAGTGACGTACAACACGTACGACGGCACTATAAAGGGGAAGTTCCGTTCGAATAGCGCCACCCTTCATGTTAGTAAAGTTTGTTGAGCGACGATTCGCTCTTTTCAGTCTCGTGCTTTTCAGTCCGTGACTGCGTGACGAATGTGCTATCTCCATTACGAACGCTAGTTTTACCAGAACGAGCGCTCCTGTCTCATACTTGATTCTGAGCATGCGCGTTTTTTTTCACGTCGTTAAAGCATACACACTATCTTTTTTCACGTCGTTAAAAAAAACGACATGAAAAACGACGTGAAAAAAGAGAGCATGTTCGAAATTTTTAATGGCCGTTTTTCACGTCGTTAAAAATGCTCTGGAGCCCACACACGATCATTTTTAATGGCCATTTTTAACGGCATGAAAAACGATCGTGTGTATGGGGCATAAGCCCTCCATTAGCATGCTGTCACCACTGCAGAGGCTTCCATCTTCACCCAGTTTTCCTTCCAGGTTCAGGGACTCCCAGGCGCCTGATTGGCCGAGCCGCGGCGACATCACTCCCGGGATTGCCGTTCCTTCAAAGCGCATGCGCCGGTGATGTCACCGGCTGCTGCTCGCTAGAATATGTCCTAAATGGTGCACTTTTTGGAAATACAGTAGAACGTCGGATTGCGAGTAACGCGGTTAAGGAGCGTTTCGCAATACGAGCGCTGTATTTAAAAAAAACCTGAGGAGCAGGATTCAAGCCAAATCGGTGTGCAATACCGCAATTGGCCTGAGGTGGGGGGGGGCACCAGAGCCGAGCAGAGCCGAATGCTTGGAAAATCGCGGAAATACTCAGTTTCCAAGGTTTCCAAGTTCAGCCGAGGTGTCCTCGTCCATTTCCGAGTGCTTACGAGGCTCTCCGGCGCCTCCCCCTGCCTCTGGCCGCATGCAGTATTGCATGCCATTGAAGTCAATGCGGAACAAATTATTTTCGTTTCCATTGACTTCTATGGGGAAACTCGCTTTGATATGCGAGTACTTTGGATTACGAGCATTCTCCTGGAGCGGATTATGCTCGTAATCCAAGGTTCCACTGTATTCATTTTACCTACAGGTAACCTTTTATTATAAGCTTACCCGTAGGTAAAAATAAAAAAAATAAAACAATTAGCGGGCCCGGCGGACTCGATGCCGCGATTGTTCCCCGTGTCATTAAGGGGGGTAAATCCTTCCGGGGCTGAAGTGGTTCAAAAACGCTTTACAAACGTTGTTACACAAACGTTCAAAAACGCGTCTCGCAGGTGTGAATGAAGCCTTATGTCTGGAAATGTGAAACGCTGATACACAGATGAATTCTGATTGGTTGCTCTCAGTTATAGGACTTTCATTAAGCCATAAAAACGTTGCGTCTCTCTCTGCCCATCGCAGTACAAACACACTTTCTACTTTTTAATAAACTTTGCGGTAAACCGTGCGCCCGTGCTATGAAATCCAATTAAAGCTGACTTAAAACAGTTAAGAGTCTGTACTGAACTCCTTGGTGGCTCACAACGGTTTTCGCCTTTTTATACAAAAAGTACTTTTCTTTTTATCATTCTCCCGCTTTCCGACAAGCTGCAATTCAATATTTCTTTTTATGTTATAAAATTCGCATGTGGTGCAGCTTGATAGAAAATCATTGTCTTCTCTGTGATCAGCGCACAATGCTGTCGCTGCAGTTTTGCGGCCAGAAAATTCTTCGGCTTTTTATGTTTAAAGTGCACCTGTAGCAAAAAAAAAAAAAAAGAAAAGAAACGTTGGCTCTGTTAGTTGGCAGGTTATATAATTCACTGTGCTGTTGGGGCACAGAGGCAGCCAGAGGGCGGTAAAATCAGGCGGATGAGGCGTGGCTTTACCACCCCTGACCGCCCAACTAAATACCATGATTACCGTATATACTCGAGTATAAGCCGAGTTTTTCAGCACTTTTTTTGTGCTGAAAATGCCCCCCTCGGCTTATACTCGAGTCACCTTTTTGCGCCTGATGTCCCGGACTTTGGGGACCCGGTACCAGCCGAAACTTGGCACACATGTAGCCCCACTCTTCCTCTACCAGTGTGCAAAGTTTTTTGTCCAGGAGACCTACGGCCGGGGAGCACAGATTTTCAAACCCGGGCACCCCTTCCATAGACTCCCATGTTAAACGGTCATTTCTCTGGTGAATTTGGGGACCCGGTACCGGCCGGTCGTAGGTCCTCTGGACCCGAAACTTGGCACACATGTAGCCCCATTTCTCCTCTACAAGTGTGCAAAGATTGTTGTCTGGGGGACCTACAACCGGGGAGCACCGATTTTTCAAAACTGGGCACCCCTTCCATAGACTCCCATGTTGAAAGTCAGTCTAGTCATGGGCACAGTGAGGCATGGGCACAGTGAGGCATGCAGATGGACACCCTAGGCTTATACTCGAGTCAATACGTTTTCCCATTTTTTTGTGGTAAAATTAGGTGCCTCGGCTTATATTCGGGTCGGCTTATACTCCAGTATATACGGTAGTTAAAACCACAAGTGCTTTTTTTTAACACTACTTTTACTTTATACAGTGGAACCTTGGATTACGAGCATAATTCCTTCCAGGAGAATGCTGGTAATCCAAAGCACTTGTATATCAAAGCGAAATTCCACATAGAAGTCAATGGAAACGAAAAAAATGTGTTCCGCATTGACTTCTATGGCATGCAATACCGCATGTGGCCAGAGGTGTGGGGGGGCGCTGGAGAGCCTCGGAAATACTCAGAAAAGGCTTGGGGACAGCTCAGCTGAAATCAGAAAACCTCGGAAAGGCTCAGGAATGGAGTATTTCCGATTTTTTTCCGAGTATTTCCGAACGGTTCCGATCGGCTCCGGCGCCCCCCCCCCACCTCTGGCCAAATACGGTACTGCACACTGCTGTGGCTTGAATCCTGCTCGTTTTGGGAAACAACACTCGCAAACCGAGTCAGGATTAAAAAAAAAAAAAAAAATTGCTGGTATTGCAAAACGCTCATTAACCGCAATCCGAGGTTTCGCTGTATTGGCTCTTGAAATTTTAAAAATGCAGCAATTTAGAAATGGGATGAAAGGTTTATCGCTGGGAGACACTTCTTGATAGATAAAAAGTGTGTTTTATATACAACTATATGGATCAGACCAAAATGAGGGACAAATGAGGAGGAAAGAGGGACAGAGGGACAAATCAGGGACAGTTGGGAGCCATGCACCTGGGCAAGGGCATCTAGCTGGTTGGGGGCAGCCATGGATCATGGCCCATGATGCTTCATGGCAATTAAATGGCAGGTACATTTCTAGAGTAGGCAGAAGAAGAGTATTATTTTTTTTGGTTGCTATGGGTTACTGCACGTTGTTATTTGTGTTACTGTGAACCATCAGGAATTTTGGGGCCCCTTACACAGCTTCAGGCATGGGCCCCCTGGAGCCGAGGAGAACCGGGGGGGGTGCTGCCGCCGCGAATTGAGAAACGGGGGGGGCGGGCTGCCGCAAGTTCAAAAAAAGGGGGGTTGCCCGGGCCTCTGGGCCCCTTACAAAAAAAAAATGTATAAAAAAAAAAAAAAAAGGGAGGTTTCCATCCGGGGCCCTGGGGACCTCTGGGCCCCTTACAAAAAAAGAAAAAATAATAATAATAAAAAAAAAGGAGGTTTCCATCCGGGGCCCTGGGGACCTCTGGGCCCCTTACAAAAAAAGAAAAAATAATAATAATAAAAAAAAAGGAGGTTTCCATCCGGGGCCCTGGGGACCTCCGGGCCCCTTACAAAATAAATAAATAAATAAATAAATTCAATAAAAAAAAAAATTAAATAAAAAAAATAATAATAAAAAATAATTATAATTTTTTTTTAAAAGGGAGGTTGACATTCGGGGCCCTGGGGAACTCCGGGCCCCTAACAAAATAAATAAATAAATAAATAAATAAAATAAAATAAATAAATAAAAAAACAAATTAAATAAAAAAAATAATAATAAAAAATAATTATAAAAAATAAAATAAAAAAGGGGGGTTGACATTCGGGGCCCTGGGGAACTCCGGGCCCCTGGGGACCTCTGGGCCCCTTACAGGTGTACTGCCTGTACCCCCCTGATGGCGGCCCTGCTCATGATACAGAAGCCGCGCTGCCTCCCGGGCACTGAAGTCCACTTAAAGAGGAAGTAAACTCTGATGGGTTTTACTTCCTCTTTGTTTCCCTACAAAGGTAAAGCATAATGGGCTACTATGCATCGCACAGTAGCCCATTATGTGACACTTACCTGCAGTAGAAGCCTGCGATGTCGCCATCTTCCTCCATGGCAGCGAGCGTCCATCTTCACCCCTCTTCTTCCGGGGGAGGGGGGGGGGGCGCGAACTCCAGCTCTGTGACTGGCTGGAGTCGCGTGACGTCACTCCCGTGCGGGTGCCGCCACTCGCGGCTCCATTCACGGCTTTCTGACTCGCGCCTGCCGCGCCGTTTTCTACAGGCGCATGCGCCGTAGACAGCTGTGCCTTTCTTTTGCAAATATCTCCTAAACCTAAACTTAATCTAGGCTTACCTGTAGGTTAAAGTGGTCTGTAAGGGTTTACAACCACTTTGAAGAGGAACTAAACCCATCAATTTAATGGTTTGAAAAAAAAAACAGTTACCGTATATACTCGAGTATAAGCCGAGTTTTTCAGCCCTTTTTTTAGGGCTGAAAGTACACTCCTCGGCTTATACTCGAGTCAGTACGTGAAAATCTTCTTATTCCGCGGGCGGCGTCCATAGTTTAAATCTCGCGGCTTTCTTCTGGTCCCTTCCGCGATGGGCGTTTCCAGCAAACACTGTGTTGAGTGTTGCGCCTATCATGGACGTTCTCTTGTCCGACGTCTGTGATTGGCGGAGCACTGAACACAGTGCCTGCTGGGAAACTGAGTCGGAGAATGAGAGGATCTCCGTGATAGGCGCAACACTCAACACAGTGTTTGCTGGAAACGCCTATCACGGAAGGGACCAGAAGAAAGCCGCGAGATTTAAACAATGGACGCCGGCCGCGGAATAAGAAGATTTTCAGGTACACTGACTGACTCGGGCACAGGGAGGCTGCAATGGACACAGTAAGGTGGAAGAGTGAGGTGGCAATGGGCACAGTGAGGTGGCACACTGAGATGGCAATGGGCACAGTGAGGTGGCACACTGAGATGGCAATGGGCACAGTGAGGTGGCACAGTGAGGTGGCAATGGGCACAGTGAGGTGGCAATGGGCACAGTGAGGTGGCACAGTGAGATGGCAATGGGCACAGTGAGGTGGCAATGGGCACAGTGAGGTGGCACAGTGAGATGGCAATGGGTACAGTAAGGTTGGGCAATTGGCACAGTGAGGTGGCAATGGGCACATTTCCCCCCCTAGGCTTATACTCGAGTCAATATGTTTTCCCAGTTTTTTGTGGTAAAAGTAGGTACCTCGGCTTATATTCGGGTCGGCTTATACTTGAGTATATACGGTACATTCCCGGCATGTCAGGAATGCTGTCACAGTTGCTTGTGTTCTCAACCAAACCGTCAAGCCATCGAATAGCCGGTGTCATAACTGATCACATGTAAAGCATCATGACAGTTGCAGATCAAACAGAGGCCAACATGGCAGCTCCCTTGGCTGCAAAGGATAAAGAGGGTTTAGTTCCACTTTAAAGGGCTGGGGGAGGCGATGTGGCTTCTTTATCATGTTATTGCTGTGATTGGATCCCTCAGCAGTCATTTCTTCCATCTCTCCGCATCTGGCTAGCAATGAGAAGCCGAGAGCTTCCAGCACACAACCTCATGCCACCACCGTGGACTAGGGTGACCACATTTCCAAACTGCCATTCAGGGGCACGCCCCCTCTCTCACCTTCCCCAAAAAAAGATGAGGGGGGGCGGGGGGAAATGTAGTCTCGGGGTTGATGGGGAATTTGGCGGCGGGTTATTTGTCAGGTGAATGTGCCACTTGTCACCAGATGCAGTGCCGCTTGCCGCCCATAGCCTGCCACCAGATGCAGTGCTGCTGTCACTCCCTCTGCATGAGCCACGTGGGTAGAAGGAAAGGAGTGGCCATAAGCGTGCGCACAGGGTGTGCCAGGTGTGCCTGGGCACACCCTAATCACCTTGTGCAGTGCAGATTGCCCCTACTGCCCTGGCTCATTCCTCTTCTCTCCCAAAGGCTGCTGCTGCTGGCACACACAGGGAAGCTTTAAAAGGAGTGGGGGAAGGGGCCGGTAAATATATAATTTACCAGCCCCTTCCCTTTGTGAATGAACACAGTAAGCGATCGGTACCATATGTTTGAGCTTTGGAGTACACACCCTAATGCATTAGGCTGGGCACACCTATGGGAGTGGCGTCACTATCTGGAGAGTGAAGATCACACCAGTCCTTTGCTTCTTTCCGCTGGGTGCCGGAGAAGGAGGAGGTGCCGAGGTGGGTGGGGACAGCAGCGCTGCACTAGGCGCAGGCCTCGCTCCCGGCCTCACTGTCTGAGAGTAAATTATCACTGGTTGCAAGATGGCAGACAGTGCCGGCCCTAGCAACCAGTTCCGGAAATGTAGTTGTTAGTTAGTAGGGGGTGGCTGTGTCCTCTATTTCATTCCGGGACATTGTATTGTCCCGGAATAAAGGTGCCCGGGACCCGGGACAGACATGTCAATTGCGGGACAGTCCCGGACAATCGAGGACACGTGGGCAACCTACCGTGGACGCATACATGCACCTTTACCTGTGTGGGCAAGGATCCTTTGCACTGGCCCTGCATTACGTGGTCAGCAAGAGGTTAAACCTTGGGAAATGTCAAACTATGAAAACTTATTTGTTGCTATGGGTTACCGCGCATATCGCCCTTTTGCCTGATGTAAAAGCACCTCGTATGTTCCATTTACTATGAACCATTTTTGTCTCTCCATAGGAGTGGATGACGTGTTTGTGTTTATTAACACGTACCGCCAGGCCGAGCACATCAGAGACCTTCGTCATCGTATGATCCACACCATCCAGACGGCTGGGAAAGCAACCTTTTTCACCTCATTGACCACCGCCTCGGCCTACGCAGCAAATATCTTCTCCCAGGTAGTGATGAGCCGAACACCCCCGGGTTCGGTTCGCACCAGAACCCGCGAACGGACCGAAAGTTCGAACGAACATTAGAACCCTATTAAATACAATGGATGCGAACGTTCGAATTCTAAAGTGCTAATTATAAAAACTATTATGCATGTTATTGTCCTAAAAAGGGTTTGGGAACCCGGGTTCTGCACCAGGGGACATGTATCAATGCAAAAATAAGTTTTAAAAACGGTCGTTTTCCGGGAGCAGTCATTTTAATGATGCATAAAGTGAAAAAAAAAAAAGTCAAATATTCCTTTAAATATCGTACCTGGGGGGTGTCTAAAGTATGCCTGTGAAGTGCCACGTGTTTCCCGTGTTTAGAACTGTCCCTGCACAAAATGACACTTCTAAAGGAAAAAAAAGCCATTTAAAACTGCTTGCGGCTTTAATGTAATGTCTGGTCCCGGTAATATGGATGAAAATCTTTAAGAAAAATGGCATAGCTACCCCATGACCCCCCCCCCTACCCCAGCCCATTACCAGCCCCTTTGGGTCTTGTATGGATATTAAGGGGAACCCCGCACATAAAATAAAAAAGGCCCTATATACTCTGAACAGCCGTATACAGGCGGTGCATACAAGACAGGGACTGTAGGTTTGTTCTTATGTAGAATCTGTTTGTAATTTTGAACAGGTACATTGTTGAAGTGTAGCTCCAGACCAAAAATCTATTTTTAAACTTTTTGGAAAACATAGGTAAGGGTTATCACCCCTGTAACATTTGTTTTGCTGTCTGTGCCCCTGTTCAGAACATTTCACCTCACTTTCCGTCCTAATGACAACTGTTTTTGAAATGTGGTGTTTTTCTTGAAACAAGGATTGCTGATAAAGCATCAGTACAGAGGAGACACCTTTCTCCCATATTTATTCTTACAGGAGAGAATTTTCCTTCCTAGTGGTAGATTTCCTCTCACTTCCTGTTGTCTTCTTGCGTTTGCAAGTAGGAGTCGTTTGTAAGTTGGATGTTTGAAAGTAGGGACCTGCCGTATATACTCTGCAGAAATAGGCCCCTTAGTTGTTGGTGTTGGCACAACACTGTAAGCACTCACAGTTACTCTTGGTTGGTGCTGGAACGCCCTGCTGTCAACTATTATATCAGGAATTTTAATTACATATAATTGTTGAACAGTGGTAGTAAAAATTGGGCCTTTGATGGTGGTGCTGGTGCCACAACACTGTAAGCCCTGACAGTTACTCTTGGTGGGTGCAGCAATGGGCCCTGCTGTGAATTATTAGATCAAGAATTGTAATTACATGCCCCTGTTGAACAGGGGCTGAAAAATTGGGCCTTAGGCACTGGTGGCACAACACTGCAACCCTTCACAGATACTGTACTTGGAGCACAGCAATGAGCCCTGTTGCAAAGTATTGCTTCAAAAATTGTAATGACACGCCCCTGTTAAACAGGGGCTGAAAAATTGGGCCTTAGGCACTGGTGGCACAACACTGCAACTCCTCACAGATACTGTACTTGGAGCACAGCAATGAGCCCTGTTGCAAAGTATTGCTTCAAAAATTGTAATTACACGCCCCTGTTAAACAGGGGCTGAAAAATTGGGCGTTAGGCACTGGTGGCGGCACCCATAAACAAAAATGATCTTCCAAGCTATCATCATCAATCGTATCATTGAGGACTCGGAGGAGGAGGATAGCCAGTCAACATAACAGCACAGGCACTCAGCATCAGCATCAGTCTTGAAGGGATGTGACATTTTAAAATCAATTAGTCTGTTATATCAGCATCAGGTGTGTGGTAGCTGGTGGTGATCCAAGACTGGTTCATCTTGATGAAAGTCAGTCGATCAACCGAGTCGGTGGACAGGCGCACCCTGTGATCCGTGACAAATCCTCCAGCAGCACTGAATGTGCGTTCCGAAAGAACGCTGGATGCAGGACAGGCCAGTAGCTCAATTGCATACTGTGCAAGCTCTGGCCAGTGATCCATCCTCAAGACCCAGTAAGCCAGAGGATTTTCGGTGGGGAAGGTGTCCAAGTCTGACCTTGCCCCTAGATATTCCTGCACCATGTTTATCAGACGCTGGCGATGGTTGCTGGAACCGATCATACTTTGGGGCTGCGGACTAAAGAATTGTCTGAACGCATCGGTCAGACGGCCACCTTCCCCACCGCTCCTTCTTTGACTGGCCGAAGCCTCAGCAACTCGTTGTCCAGGACCAGGAGTTTGCAACCTCCCAGTCTCTGGGAACGCGTTGCACAGACCTTTCTGCAAGGCCTCCCGGAGTTGTCTCATCCTCTGCTCCCTCTGCGACGGTAACATAAGGTCCGCAACCTTACCCTTGTACCGTGGATCAAGGAGAGTGGCCAGCCAGTAATGGTCCCTCTCCTTGATCCGAAGAATACGAGGATCCTTCCGCAGACTTTGCAGGATCAGGGAGGCCATGCAGCGTAGGTTTGCTGAGGCATTCGCTCCGGAGTCCTCTGGGTCACTAAGGACGACATGATCCGCAGCCACCTCCTCCCAGCCACGTACAAGTCCACTGGTTTCTTGGGACTGTAAATCATCCCTAAAAGACTGCTGCTGATGATGCTGAGTGCCAGCCTCCACCTCCATGCTGACACAATCCTCCTCCTCCTCCTCCTCCTCCTCCTCCTCCTCCTCCTCTTCCTGTGCGATGGGTGGGACAGAAGGAACACTGTCTGGGTAAAGGGGGCCTTGAGAGGCAAGGAAGTCCTCCTCTTCCTGCCTCTGTTCTGCCTCAAGTGCCCTGTCCATTATTCCACGCAGCGTGTGCTCCAACAGGTGGACAAGAGGTACAGTGTCACTGATGCATGCACTGTCACTGCTCACCATCCTCGTGGCCTCCTCAAATGGTGCCAGGACAGTGCATGCATCCCTGATCATGCCCCACTGGCGTGGAGAAAAAAAACCAAGCTCCCCTGACCCTGTCCTGGTGCCGTAGTCGCACAGGTACTCATTGATGGCCCTCTGCTGCGTGTGCAGCCGCTGCAGCATGGCCAACGTTGAGTTCCACCTGGTGGGCATGTCACATATAAGGCGGTTCTTGGGCAGGTTCAACTCCTTTTGCAGCTCAGCCAGGCGAGCACTGGCATTATAAGATCTGCGGAAATGCACACAGACTTTCCTGGCCTGCCTCAGGACATCCTGTAAGCCCGGGTACCTGCCCAAGAAGCGCTGCACCACCAGGTTAAGGACGTGAGCCACACAGGGCACATGGGTCAGTTGTCCCTGTCGGAGGGCGGAGAGGAGGTTGGTGCCATTGTCGCAAACCACCATTCCTGGCTTAAGCTGGCGTGGCGTCAACCACCTCTCGGCCTGGCCCTGCAGAGCAGACAGGACCTCTGCCCCAGTGTGGCTTCTGTCCCCCAAACACACCAGCGCAAGCACGGCATGGCATCTTTTTGCCTGCGTACTTGCGTAGCCCCGTGAACGGCTACGGAGCACCGCTGGTTCATAGGACAAACCACAGGAAGAGGCCATGGAGGAAGAAGAAGAGGAGGGGGTGGAGGAGAGAGGTGTGTCACAACCAGTAGTAGCATTTTGGAGGCGTGGCGGTGGGACAACCTCCAACACTACTGCACCTTGTCCTGAATCCTTCCCAGCTGCCAAAAGAGTGACCCAATGGGCCGTGAAAGAAAGGTAACGTCCCTGTCCATGCCTGCTGGACCATGAGTCAGCGGTAATATGCACCTTACCGCTGACCGCCCTGTCCAGCGAGGCCAAGACATTGCCTTCCACATGCCGGTAGAGAGCCGGAATAGCCTTCCGTGAGAAAAAGTGGCGTTTGGGAACCTGCCACTGAGGAACCGCACATTGCACAAACTCACGGAAGGGGGCCGAGTCTACCAACTGAAAAGGCAGCAGTTGAAGCGCTAGCAATTTAGCCAAGCTAGCATTCAACCGCTGGGCATGTGGATGGCTGGGAGTGAACTTCTTTCGACGGTCCAGCAGCTGGGGCAGGGAAATTTGCCTGCTAGAATCGGACGTCGGTGTACTGCTAGCAGAGTGGGCGCAAGTACTTGGCTGTGACACACCTAATTCTACACCTTCATTCCTCTCAGTGCATGTTTCAGAGAGGACTGAAGTTATAGTGGGGTTGGAGATCCCAGCTGATGCGGTGCAAGGAGAGGTCCGCTTGGTTCTTTGGTGTGGGTCTTTGAGGTAGGCTTGCCAACGAGCTGCATGGCAGGTCAACATATGTCTGGTCAGGCATGTGGTACCCAAGCGGCTGATGTTTTGGCCACGCGATATACGCTTGAGACATATGTTGCAAACAGCAGCTGTGCGATCTGATGCACTAGCCTCAAAAAAGGCCCACACCAAAGAACTTTTTGAATGACGGGCAGAGGCAGCGCCCTGCACAGGCGGAGCTCTGCGGTGTGATTCCGTCGGTGTACTGCCCTTACGCTGGCCACCAAAGGGCATCCTGCCTCGTTGGAGATGTGCCTCCTCCTCATCCTCCTCCTCCTCCTCTCTCCTATTAGGCACCCACGTGGAGTCATTGACCTCATCATCCCCTCCCTCCTCATCACTGGAGCCAATCTGGCAGTATGCTGCAGCTGCTGGAACATGACTGCCAGATTGGTGTCCTTCTTGAGCATCCCCTCTGTCTGCTCTCACGCTACTGCCTTCCTCTAGCTGGGTTTCATCATCAGACCCTTCGAAACGCTGGGCATCCTCCTGGAGCATGTACCCAACACTGTGCTGAAACAGTTCGGGGGACTCCTCAGGAGGAGGACATGGTGGGTCTAGGGAAGGAGTGACTGATGATTTGTCTGACATTGATACCAGGGAAGACGACGCTTTGGCAGCTGCTTTTCCAGTACCCTGAGCCTGGGTGAGAGAGGATGAGGAGGAGGAGGAGGGCTTGGTCATCCACTCTACCAAGTCTTCGGCATGATGTGGCTCAACATGTCCAGCTGCCGAAAAGAAGGACAAGCGTGTCCCATGGCCATGTGCTGATGACAATGCACCGCGTCCACGACCAGCACTGTTGCCCCCAGACACAGAGCCTGCTTGCCCTCTTTTATTGCCTCCTGACTGTCTGCCTCTCCTTGTTTGCCTTCCAGACATTCTAATAGATGGCCTGCAGGGAGATGGGAAAAAAGCAATAAGGGCTACCTTCAGGTGTCCTTCTCTGTCCCTTGAAACAAGGACTTTCACAGTGAAAGAAACTGACACTGTCCCTACCTAGAGTTTTCTGTCCCTAGAATAAATGTTTTTTTTAATCACAATATAGCACAAGGACAATTCACTCAATGTCTCTCCAGGTCCCTGGAAACAAGGACTTGCAGAGTGAAAGAAACTGACACTGTCCCTACCTAGAGTTTTCTGTCCCTAGAAAAAATGTTTTTTTTAAGCACAATATAGCACAAGGACAATTAACTCACTGTCCTTACAGGTCCCTGGAAACAAGGACTTGCAGAGTGAAAGAAAAAAAACACTCTCCCTACCTACAGTTTTCTGTCCCTAGAAAAAATGTTTTTTTTAAGCACAATATAGCACAAGTAAAATTAACTCACTGTCCTTACAGGTCCCTGGAAACAAGGACTTGCAGAGTGAAAGAAAAAAAACACTCTCCCTACCTACAGTTTTCTGTCCCTAGAAAAAATGTTTTTTTTAATCACAATATAGCACAAGGAAAATTAACTCACTGTCCTTACAGGTCCCTGGAAACAAGGACTTGCAGAGTGAAAGAAACTGACACTGTCCCTACCTAGAGTTTTCTGTCCCTAGAATAAATGTTTTTTTTAATCACAATATAGCACAAGGACAATTAACTCACTGTCCTTACAGGTCCCTGGAAACAAGGACTTGCAGAGTGAAAGAAACTGACACTGTCCCTACCTAGAGTTTTCTGTCCCTAGAATAAATGTTTTTTTTAAGCACAATATAGCACAAGGACAATTAACTCACTGTCCTTACAGGTCCCTGGAAACAAGGACTTGCAGAGTGAAAGAAAAAAAACACTCTCCCTACCTACAGTTTTCTGTCCCTAGAAAAAATGTTTTTTTTAATCACAATATAGCACAAGGAAAATTAACTCACTGTCCTTACAGGTCCCTGGAAACAAGGACTTGCAGAGTGAAAGAAACTGACACTGTCCCTACCTAGAGTTTTCTGTCCCTAGAATAAATGTTTTTTTTAATCACAATATAGCACAAGGACAATTAACTCACTGTCCTTACAGGTCCCTGGAAACAAGGACTTGCAGAGTGAAAGAAACTGACACTGTCCCTACCTAGAGTTTTCTGTCCCTAGAATAAATGTTTTTTTTAAGCACAATATAGCACAAGGACAATTAACTCACTGTCCTTACAGGTCCCTGGAAACAAGGACTTGCAGAGTGAAAGAAAAAAAACACTCTCCCTACCTACAGTTTTCTGTCCCTAGAAAAAATGTTTTTTTTAATCACAATATAGCACAAGGAAAATTAACTCACTGTCCTTACAGGTCCCTGGAAACAAGGACTTGCAGAGTGAAAGAAACTGACACTGTCCCTACCTAGAGTTTTCTGTCCCTAGAATAAATGTTTTTTTTAATCACAATATAGCACAAGGACAATTAACTCACTGTCCTTACAGGTCCCTGGAAACAAGGACTTGCAGAGTGAAAGAAACTGACACTGTCCCTACCTAGAGTTTTCTGTCCCTAGAATAAATGTTTTTTTTAAGCACAATATAGCACAAGGACAATTAACTCACTGTCCTTACAGGTCCCTGGAAACAAGGACTTGCAGAGTGAAAGAAACTGACACTGTCCCTACCTAGAGTTTTCTGTCCCTAGAATAAATGTTTTTTTTAAGCACACTATAGCAGAAGCACAAAACACACTGACACTCTCCCTACCTATCCTTCTCTTTCCCTAAACTAAAGGAATCCAGGTTAAGCAAGAAAGAAATAACAGTCACTGTCCCTGCCTATGCTACTCTATCCCTGCTCCGGAACACACTACACTAGGCCGCCGTGCTGGCGGCCTTTTATAGTGTGGGGCGTGTACTAAACACCCTCAGCAATAATTGGCCACAGGCATCCTGCCTGTGGCCAATCATTGCTCTCCTCGCTGCCGGCGCTGTGATTGGCCAAGCATGCGGGGTCACAGTGCATGCTTGGCCAATCACAGCGCCTGGATGACACTGCGATGGCGTAGTGCATTGTGGGCCGTTCGCGTCACTCGAATTTGGCGCGAACGGCCCAAATCGTTCGATCTTCGTCGAACGATCGAACAGCCAATGTTCGAGTCGAACGTATGTTCGACTCGAACACGAAGCTCATCCCTACTCCCAGGTTAGAAGCGGCGACATTTCATCGGGCCTGGGTCTGACCCATGTGTTCTTGTTGAGGAGGCCATCTTTATGGGCAGAACCCCCAGGCAGTTTAAAGTAGCGTCCTCTCCAAGGCTTCATTCACAAGTGCGGCTAGTAGACATGTGCGCTGGTGAAAAAATCGTTTGTTTTTTTTTCGTTTTCGTTTCATTCGTTTTTTTGCTTTTTTCGGAAATTCGGGGAATTCTAAAAATTAGTTTTTTTCGTTTTCGTTTCATTTGTTTTTTTTGCTTTTTTCTGAAATTCTGGGAATTCGAAAATTCGAAATTCCGGATTTCCAAATGTTCGAATTTCCGAATTTTTGACATTTTGAATTTCCGATTTTCCGAATTTCGGAAATTCAAAAAATTCGGAATTCGGAAATTCTAAAATTCGGAAATTCAGCTTTCTAAATTTCCCATTTTCAAATTTAAGATTTTCAAGTTTTAGATTTTCGAATTTTAGATTTTCAAATTTTAGATTTTCCAATTTTCCAATTTTCGAAATTCCGAAATTTCAAACTTCGAAAAACTGAATTTCCGAAATTCGGAAATTCAGATTTTCGAAATTCGGAAATTCAAAATTTCCGAAATTTCGGAATTAACGGATTTGTAAGGAGGTAAGAGAAGGTCTCCTCGATGTGGTCTGAACAGTAACCTGATGGAGGTTCTAACCTTTCCCTACTCCCCAAATAAAAATCTGGGACAGAATTCTGCATTAAAAACCAATGTCTCTTCTGATATCTACATAAACCAAACACTATCAACTAGTATCTGAATATACACTATATTGTCAAAAGTATTGGGACGCCTGCCTTTAGACACATAAACTTTAATGGTATCCCAGTCTTAGTCCGTAGGGTTCAATATTGAGTTGGCCCCGCCCTTTGCAGCTATAACAGCTTCAACTCTTCTGGGAACAGTAAAAAAGAAAAAATGGCGCAAATAAGGTTCTGGCAGAGCATAAAATCAAAATGTCAGTGAGTGTCAATAATGATGCAAGCACCAGCGGCAGCTACCATAAGCAGAAGCAGGCTCTGTAAAAACATGATGAAGAAAGGAAGGTGCGCCAAACTAAGTGCAGTATAACAGGCTTTAATGGCAAATTGGATAAAAGACAGCCAAATGGCTACTCACAGGGTACAGGACAATATGAGGCATGTAAGGGGTTAATGGTGGTCTGGTGTCATCTGAGGCGGTCCTCGGGGGAGATGTAGGTCCCAGATGAGAGGATGGCTGAAGGCAGGATAAGAGGAAGGCTGGAGGCAGGTTAGTGGTGTCAGCAGAGGAAGTCAAAGCATCTGAGCCGGGAGTGATGTGATAATTCCTGTACCGCAGAAACAGCCAGGAGACAACCAGGAAGCTGCGCATCAGCGTGCGCTTCAGCGTGGAGCGCAACGTGCCGTCAGACCGGAAGTGAAGTAGAGAAGAGAACGGACCAATGGGATGACGCGTTTCACAGCATCCGCTGCATCCATGCCAGTCACTTCTTCCCCCATATATCTTTCACACTACTCCTTTTTTTTTTTTATCAGCCCTGTTGGGGGGCTATGGTGAGATATCAGGGGTCTTAACTGACCTCTGACATCTCCTATTTGAGACAGGGAAAGGAACTAGGGACATAGATTCCCCAGTCCCTTTCTCAGCAGCCTCAGTTGCACTGATAATGAATGGAGAGAAGCCAACGGCTTCATTCATTAAAGGAGTAGTAAAGGTACATGTTTTTTCACCTTAATGCATCCTATGCATTAAGATCAAAAAACATCTGACAATACCCCCCCGCGCCCGAGCCCCCGTTTTACTTACCTGGCCCCTCGAAAGTCCCGCGCTTGTCCCCGTCATCCTCTTCGGTTCTCAGCCTGGCCGCCGATTGGCTACACTGAATGGATTGAAAGCAGCGCAGCCATTGGCTGGCGCTGCTGTCAATCACATCCAATGACGCGGCGCGCCGGGGGGCGGGGCCGAGTGATACAGTCGGCGGCTATGGCCGCCGCTGTATCACGGGAGCGCGCCCGCAATAACTCCACACCATGCGAGCTCGCATTATGGTGTGGAGTCCTTGCGGGGAGGAGCCAAGACAGCTGCCGAGGGACCCCAGAAGACCAGGATCGGGGCCACTGTGTGCAAAACGAGCTGCACAGTGGAGCTAAGTATAAACTGTTTGTTATTTTATTGAAAAAAAAGGGAAGCTTTATTGTCCCTTTAACTGAGACATCGTAATCACAGGAGGTTACAATGTTTCAGTTATGTGAATGGACAGAGTCAGTGGTCACTGACTCTGTCCATTCAGAAAACGAAGGAGCCGGGTTTACCGGCTCCTACCTCCGCTCTCCATCCTCCTGAGATACCGAGGGGGAAGGCAGCACGGAGGGGGAGAAGAGAGGGGGACAGATGCACTTATGTACTTATCATTTTTTGTAAAGTTATCCAAAGGATTAATTAGCTAATCAAAAAAAAAAAGAACACTAGATTAAGTACGAGGCATCAGGCTGGGATGCCATTAAAGTTCATGTGCGTGTAAAGGCACGTGTCCCAATACTTTTGACAATATTGTGTATTATAGTTTGAGCTTAATTATTATTAGCACCAATTTTTTTTTTTTTTTTCTTACATTCTGTACTGAAGTATTGGTTCATATTACAAAATGGCTTCCTTGGATGCTGACCTGTCAGTCTGCGTTTCTATAAACTGCCGTGATGGCTGTCAGAAAATTTGCCCTGCAGACTAACGACCTGAGATTGGCGGCGGAAGAGGGAGCCGAGTTTTATTCCTTTCCTCCGCTCTGGAATTTAGTTTTATGAATGTTTACTGCTCAGGCTGATATTGTTTCCTGACAGTTCTGACTCCTTTCCCGTCTTGCCGCAGATCCCCGCCGTTCATGACTTCGGCCTCTTCATGTCGCTCATCGTCTCGTGCTGCTGGGTAGCTGTGCTGTTTATAATGCCGGCGGCGCTGGGAATATGGGGAGCCTACGTTTCACCGCTGGAGACGCTGTGCCACTCAAAGTGAGTCGAGTTTCATATTCCAAGGGCTGGATGACGGTAGAAATTGTTGAAAGTAGTTTCTAGCCTGATGTGCGTCTTGTGTACCTACCTTATGTGATGACAGGTATGTCACTTTACCGCTGTAGTCTTTTATCACTCTAAAGGGGACATGTATTGAGAGGAATATACAGTACTGTGCAAATATTTTATGCAGATGTGAAAAAAGAAATGCTGTAAATGAAGAATGCTTTCAGAAATAGAAATGTTAATACCGTATATACTCGAGTATAAGCCGAGTTTTTCAGCACATTTTTTTGTGCTGAAAATGCCCCCCTCGGCTCGAGTCACCTTTTTGTGCCTGATCTCCCAAACTTTGGGGACCCAGTACCGGCCGGCTGTAGGTCTCCTGGACCCCAATCTCGGCACATATTTAGCCCCACTCTTCCTCTACAAGTGTGCAAAGTTTGTTGTCTGGGAGACGTACGATTGGGGAGCACCAATTTTTCAAAGCCGGGCACTCCCTCCATAGACTCCCATGTTAAACGTCATTCTAGTCATAGACGCAGTGAGGCATGGACACAGTGAGGCATGGACACAGTGAGGCATGGACACAGTGAGGCACAGTGAGGCATGCAGATGGACACCCTAGGCTTATACTCGAATCAATAAGTTTTCCCATTTTTTTGTGGTAAAATTAGGTGCCTCGGCTTATCTTCGTTTGGGCTTATACTCGAGTATATATGGTAGTTTATTTTGATCAAACAACAAGATGGAAAATAAAAGAACAGAAGTGAAATCCAAATCAAATCAATATTTGGTGTGACCGCCCTTTGCCTTCAAACCAGCATCACTTCTTCTACCGTGTTTCCCCGAAAATAAGACCTACCCCCAAAATAAGACCTAGCGTTATTTTCCAGGAGGGCTGCAATAAAAGCCCTACCCCCGAAAATAAGCCCCAGTTTAAAACGCTTGTAAGATCCTATAATCCTCTCTATTACAGTATATGTATATAATGTACAATGTGTGTGTTTCTGTAATATAATTGCGGGGAAGAGAGCTCCGGGGGTCACAGAAGCGCAGAACGGTGCTATATTGAAGGTATTTGGCACAATTATATTACAGAAACACACACATTGTACATTATAAACTACTGTAATAGAGGGGATTTTAGGATTTTACAAGCATTTTAACTCACTTCACACTGGGGATTCCTGACAGGCAGGGAGTGAGAGGGGGAGAGAAGACAGCACATTACATGATAAGACCTACCCCGAAAATAAGCCCTACTGTGTCTTTTGTTGCCAAAATTAATATAAGACCCGGGCTTATTTTCGGGGAAACATGATAGGTAGACTTGCACACAGGTTTTGAAGGAACTCAGCAAGGTAGGTTGTTCCAAACATCTTGGTGAACTAACCACAGATCTTCTGTGGATGTCGGCTGCCTCAAATCCTTCTGTCTCTTCCACGCATATACTCGAGTATAAGCCGAGTTTTTCAGCCCATTTTTTAGGCTGAAAAACTCCCCCTCGGCTTATACTCGAGTGAGCCGTACCTTTCATTACTAAAACGTGTGTCTCCCGCTGTGTAATGCATTCTGTTCGCCCGTCCATTGTAACAAAGCCCCGCCTCCTCCTCGTCTGTGATAGGTGGAACACTGATAGAGGAACACTGATACGATGCTGGGAAACTGTATCTGTGTTCCGTCTATCACAGACGAGGAGGAGGCGGGGCTTTGTTACAATGGACGGGCGAACAGAATGCATTACACAGCGGGAGACACGCGCTGTTTTAGTAATGAAAGGTACGGCTGCAACTGGGCACAGTGAGACTGCAACTGGGCACAGTGAGACTACAACTGGGCACGGTGAGACTACAACTGGGCACGGTGAGACTACAACTGGGCACGGTGAGGCTACAACTGGGCACGGTGAGGCTACAAATGGGCACGGTGAGGCTACAAATGGGCACGGTGAGGCTACAAATGGGCACAGTGAGACTGCAACTGAGCACAGTGAGACTGCAAATGGGCACAGTGAGACTGCAACTGAGCACAGTGAGACTGCAACTGAGCACAGTGAGACTGCAACTGGGCATGGTGAGACTCCAACTGGGCACAGTGAAACTACAAATGGGCACAGTGAGACTACAAATGGGCACGGTGAGACTGCAACTGGGCACAGTGAAACTACAAATGGGCACAGTGAGACTACAAATGGGCACGGTGAGACTGCAACTGGGCACGGTGGGACTGCAACTGGGCACGGTGGGACTGCAACTGGGCACGGTGAGACTACAAATGGGCACGGTGAGACTACAAATGGGCACGGTGAGACTGCAAATGGGCACGGTGAGACTGCAACTGGGCACGGTGAGACTACAAATGGGCACGGTGAGACTGCAACTGGGCACGGTGAGACTGCAACTGGGCACGGTGAGACTACAACTGGGCACGGTGAGACTGCAACTGGGCACGGTGAGACTGCAACTGGGCACGGTGAGACTGCAACTGGGCACGGTGAGACTGCAACTGGGCACGGTGAGACTGCAACTGGGCACGGTGAGACTGCAACTGGGCACTCACTGTGAGACTGAAACTGGGCACTGTGAGACTGCAACTGGGCACAATTAGACTGCAAATGGGCACAGTGAGGCTGCAGATGGGCATTGTTTTACCCAGTAGCTGCTGCATTTTCCCACCCTAGGCTTATACTCGAGTATATACGGTAATCCCGTCGTAGTGTTGTACGTCACCGCGTTCTTGACGGTCGGAATTGGGTGTGTGACAGTGTGTATGCAAGACAGCTTGAACAGAATTCAAGTTTAACCCGATGGAAAATCTGACCCGCGTGTACAAGGCATTCGAGCGAGAGCAATAATTCTAGCACCAGACCTCTTGTGCAACTCTAAACTGGTAACCTGTAAAGGCGCTCGGTTTGCCGCCATTCCACGGGCAGACAAAATTTTAAAGCGTGACAAGTTAGGTATCTATTTACTCGGTGTAACATCATCTTTCACATTATACAAAAAAATCGGGCTAATTTTAAAGTGTTTGTTAACCCAAAAAAAAAAAAAACAACTGGTAGCCTGTAAATGCATTTAAAGCATCGCCCATGGAGAATTTAAGCACCGTAGTTTCCACGGGCATACGCAATTTAAAGCGTAACATGTTAGGTATCTATTTACTCGGCACAACATCATCTTTCACATTATACAAAAAAATTGGGCTAACTTTTAGTGTTTTTTTTTATTTTTAAATTCATAAAAGTGTTTTTTCCCCATAAAATTGTGTCACGCAAGCACGGTGTGACATAAAAAATTGCAACATCCACCATTTTATTCTATAGGGTCTCTGCTAAAAAAAAAAAAAAACATATAATAGTTTGGGAATTCTAAGTAATTTTCTAGTAAAAAAAGTCGATTTTTACATGTAGGAGCGAAGCCTTGTACACACGATCGGTTTTCCTGGCGGTAAAAAGTCCGCTGGGAAAACCGAGAACCCGCTTGGTAACTTTTTCCCCCTACACACGACCGGGTTTCCCGGCAGAAAAACTGCCATGAGAGCTTTGGTCGGGAATCCCGGCCGTGTGTATGCTCCACCGCAGTGTTTCCCGTAGGAAAACTGCCGGGTTAAAAACCGCCGGGAATCCCGGCGGGAGAAAAAAAAACATGTTCTAGATTTTCCCGGCGGTTTTCCTGTCAGGAAAACTGCAATGGAACATACACATGGCCGGGATTCCCGGCCAAAAGCTCTCATGGCAGTTTTCCTGCCGGGAAAAAACGGTCGTGTGTACGAGGCATTAGAAATGGTTGAGATGGCAACTGGTCAATGGAATCGTAAAAAAAAAAAAAAAAATTAAAACATGTTTGTTTACTATTATTATTATTATAACATATACAAATAAATCAAACATAATAAAAAATGTGGGTGATCCAGTAAAGGAGTAACCCTGCTTGTGTTTCACCAGAGCCATTCTACCGGAGATTTGGCTGACTATCTCAGATCATGAGCTATTGATGAGTAAAGTCCCGTACACACGATCGGATAACCTATGGGTTTTTTAACCGATGGACTTGCCCATAGACGATCGGAAATTTCCATCGGTTTTTTTATCCATCGGAAAATTTTAAAACAAGTTCTATTTTTTACAACCGATGGAAAAAAGACCGATGGGTACCATACACGATCGGTTGGTCTGATGAAAACCGTCCATCGGACGGTTTTCATCAGTCAAACCGATCGTGTGTACGGGGCTTAAGGCCCCACACACACGAGACGCTGGTAAACTCACGTTCAGAGGCAGTTGGACACTTTTTTCAACGGCCCCTGAACTCATTCAATGTTATCCTATGTGTCCATGCACACACTCTCGCTTATTGCGGTTTTTAGGCAGTTGCGTTTAACCTCGTTTTTCCAGAAGCAAAAAAATGGGTTCAGACGCAAAAGTTTTCCACGTTCCTGACGCGAAACGCTGCTAAACCCGGCACCCGCGTTTAACAGCGTTTTTTTCGTCTATAAGCGTTTTTAAAGGTGACTTATTTTTTTACATTAGAAATCTCAAAAATGATGGCAAATGATTAAAAACCATTAAAAAAAAATGCTTGCATTGCATTGTGGACAATCCACAACTTGTGGCAGGTGACGTGGCCAGTGGACAATCCACAACTTGTGGCAGGTGACGTGGGCAGGTGACGTGGCTGGTAAAGTGGCCAGGGGACGTGGCAAGTGGAATGCATTGCATTGTGGACAATCCACAACTTGTGGCAGGTGACGTGGCAAGTGGCAAGTGGACAATCCACAACTTTTGGCAAGTGGACAATCCACAACCTGTGGCAGGTGACGTGGCAGGTGACGTGGCCAGGTGATGTGGCAAATGGAAATCCACAACTTGTGGCAGGTGACGTGGCAAGTGGACAATCCACAACTTGTGGCAGGTGACGTGGCCAGGTGACGTGGCAGGTGACGTGGCCAGGTGACATGGCAAGTGGACAATCCACAACTTGTGGCAGGTGACGTGGCCAGGTGACGTGGCCAGGTGACGTAGCCAGGTGACGTGGCAAGTGGACAATCCACAGCTTGTGGCCAGGTGACGTGGCAGGTGACGTGGCCAGGTGACATGGCAAGTGGACAATCTACAACCTGTGGCAGGTGACGTGGCAGGTGACGTGGCCAGGTGATGTGGCAAATGGAAATCCACAACTTGCTGGCAGGTGACGTGGCAAGTGGACAATCCACAACTTGTGGCAGGTGACGTGGCCAGGTGACGTGGCCAGGTGACATGGCAAGTGGACAATCCACAACTTGTGGCAGGTGACGTTGCCAGGTGACGTGGCCAGGTGACGTAGCCAGGTGACGTGGCAAGTGGACAATCCACAGCTTGTGGCAAGTGACATTCTAAATACAAGTACACTTCTGCTCTCTCAGCTGCTGCTACTCACTTTGGTCTCACAAAATGGCTGAAATGGTTAAATAATACTGTTCTTTGAGCTTAGGGAGGGTCTTATGATGTTTCTTAACTAAACGCTTATAGACGCAAACGCGGTAAAACGCTGCAATCGCGGCAAAACGGGCGTTTCTAAATGCCTGTTTCAGCCTTTAAAAACGTGCGTTCAGCAGAGTTTGCACCGGCGTCTCGTGTGCCGGGGGCCTTACTGTCCAGCTCCTCAGTCATACACATTCCAGGTTGTCTCCTGCTCTGTCTATCCGCCATCGTCAGGCTGCGTTGTTCTAATGAAATGCCTGAAGGATTGCCACTTCAGCTCGGAAGAAATGGAATTTAAATGCATTTCCGTCTTGCTGCTTTTGTTTGCCGCTCTCCGGTAATACGGCGTGCCTCACCGAGGACATTTCCAATAATGTTCTTCTCTGTTTTCAGTTGCAGTGAGAAGTGTCTCAGGAAGAGCAGTCTGAACGTCTATGAAGATCTTATACTAGGCCGCGGGGGCTGTTCCCACCATGTCCCCAGCACTGTCCCCTATCTGGACGATGACATTCCTCTGCTGACGGTGGAAGACGATGCTGGTAGGTTGACTCTCTTATTCTGTGACATATTAAATCATTCTGTCTGGCAGAACTCTGCAGACGTGCTCAACTCAGATCACTCACTCAACTCAATCTGGGTATTGTACAGTCCAGCCAGGTTCAACAGGCTTTTCAGAGTGCTTCTAGCTTGGTCTTCTGATATATAGTACACTATATGGTCACAAGTATTGGGACACCTGCCTTTACACGCACATGAACTTTAAAGGGGTTGTAAAGATTTTTTTTTATTCTTCTGGAGTCCCTCGGCGGCTGTCTCGGCTCCCCCCCGCAAGAACTCACCACCTTCATGCGAGCTCTCTCCCATGGTGATGAGTTCTTGCGGGCGCGCTCCCGTGATAAAGCCAGCGGCTATTGCCCACTCACTGTATCACTCGGCCCCGCCCCCCGGTGCGCTGCATCATTGGATGTGATTGACAGCAGTGCGAGCCCATGGCTGCGCTGCTTTCGATCCATCCACTGTAGCCAATCAACGACCAGACAGAGAAAAGAGCAGGATGTCGGGGGGACGAGCGCGGGACTTTCGAGGGCTCGGGTAAGTAAAACGGGGGCTCGGGGGGTCGGTATTGTCGGATGTTTTTTCACCTTAATGCATAGGATGCATTAAGGTGAAAAAACTTTCCTTTACAACCCCTTTAAAGGGGTTGTAAAGGTTCAAATATAAAAAATAAAAAAAATAACAAACATGTTATACTTACCTCCACTGTGCAGCTCGTTTTGCACACAGTGGCCCCGAACCTGGTCTTCTGGGGTCCCTTGGCGGCTGTCTCGGCTCCTCCCCGCATGAGCTAACCCTCTTAATGGGAAGCTCTCTCCCAAGGGGGTTAGCTTGCCGGCACGCACCTGCGTGATACAGCCGGCGGCCATAGTGGTCGTGGTTGAGTTCCTGTACCTATTTTCTGAGAAAAAAAGCAGCCCTGGACCTTACGGACGAAAGCCCTCGTACACGCGACCGATTTTCCGAGAACACCGGCCGTGTGTACGCGGCTTTCAGGTTTCTCGTCAAGAAAACTGGACAGAATCTCGACGAGAAATATAGAGAACCTGCTCTCTATTTTCTCATTGAGATTCTCGTCAGCCTGTTTCCCGACAAGAAACCCGAGAGTGTGTACACTTACCTGTCGCCGTGGAAAGCCGCGCATGCTCGAAATGACTTTGACGCATGCGCGGTAGCTTCCTAGGCATAGGTAGGGTGTAGCAAGATGGCGGCGACATCGAATGTGACGAGCGGACGCTCGTCGTAGTCGATGACGTCACCGCGTTCGTTCCATTCAAAAGAATGGCGGTTCTTTTGAATCGAGCGTGTGTACACTCGGGGGGACAAGATTCTTGTCAAGAATCTCGTCAGGGAAAAACGACTATTTTTTTCCTGACGAGATTCTCGGTCGTGTGTACGAGGCTTAAGACTGGGATGTCATTAAAGTTCATGTCCATGTAAAGGCAGGTGTCACAATACTTTTGACAATATAGTGTATATGCAAAAACTTTTTTGTCCTTCTACTTGCCCTGGTAGTTAACACTAAATTAATATGTTACAGCTTATTTAAAAAAAACAAAAAAACAAATCAACACAGCACCAAATCCACCTGTCAATGAAGCCCCTGCTCAATCAGGGACGTCTCCCTGAGAAATCTCAGTACCCAAAGGCTGGTCAGCTACACACCCCCCCCTTGTAGGCCTGTACATATGTATATAGTGGGCATGCTTCATGCGGAGTAAACAAATCAAGTTATGCAGTAGACATCAGCAATTTGTTTATTTCCAAATTCGTCTTTTAACGAATTTTGACAAATTAGTTAATTCCAAAATTTTCGAAAGTTTCAATTTCCGCATTTCCCAAATTTCGAATTTTCAAATTAGAAATTTTCGAATTTCCAAAATTTCAAATTTCCAAAATTTTTAATTTCCGAACTTTTGAAATTTTAGAATTTCAGAATTCTTGAAATTTCGGAAATTCTAAATTTCTTAACCGTTTCAGCCCCGGACCATTTTGCTGGTCTAAGACCAGGCCACTTTTTTGCGATTCGGCACTTGCAACGCTTTAACTGACAATTGTGCGCTCTTGCAACGTGGCTCCCAAACAAATTTGGCGTCCTTTTTTTCCATACAGCTTTCTTTTGGTGGTATTTGATCACCTCTGCGGTTTTTATTTTTTGCGCTATAAACAAAAATAGAGCGACAATTTTGAAAAAAATTCAATATTTTTTACTTTTTGCTATAATAAATATCCCCAAAAAATATATAAAAAAAACTATTTTTTTCCTCAATTTAGGCCGATACGTATTCTTCTACATATTGTTGGTAAAAAAATTCGCAATAAGCGTTTGTTGATCGGTTTGCGCAAAAGTTATAGCGTCTTCAAAATAGGGGATAGTTTTGTGGCATTTTTATTAATATTTTTTTTTTTACTAGTGGCGATTAGGGATGAGCTTCGTGTTCGAGTCGAACATACGTTCGACTCGAACATCGGCTGTTCGATCGTTCGACGAAGATCGAACGATTTGGGCCGTTCGCGCCAAATTCGAGTGACGCGAACGGCCCACAATGCACTACGCCATCGCAGTGTCATCCAGGCGCTGTGATTGGCCAAGCATGCACTGTGACCCCGCATGCTTGGCCAATCACAGCGCCGGCAGCGAGGAGAGCAATGATTGGCCACAGGCAGGATGCCTGTGGCCAATTATTGCTGAGGGTGTTTAGTACACGCCCCACACTATAAAAGGCCGCCAGCACGGCGGCCTAGTGTAGTGTGTTCCGGAGCAGGGATAGAGCAGCATAGGCAGGGACAGTGACTGTTATTTCTTTCTTGCTTAACCTGGATTCCTTTAGTTTAGGGAAAGAGAAGGATAGGTAGGGAGAGTGTCAGTGTGTTTTGTGCTTGTGCTATAGTGTGCTTAAAAAAAACATTTATTCTAGGGACAGAAAACTGTAGGTAGGGACAGTGTCAGTTTCTTTCACTCTGCAAGTCCTTGTTTCCAGGGACCTGGAAGGACAGTGAGTGAATTGTCCTTGTGCTATATTGTGCTTAAAAAAACATTTATTCTAGGGACAGAAAACTGTAGGTAGGGAGAGTGTCAGTTTCTTTCACTCTGCAAGTCCTTGTTTCCAGGGACCTGTAAGGACAGTGAGTGAATTGTCCTTGTGCTATATTGTGATTAAAAAAAACATTTTTTCTAGGGACAGAAAACTGTAGGTAGGGAGAGTGTTTTTTTTCTTTCACTCTGCAAGTCCTTGTTTCCAGGGACCTGGAAGGACAGTGAGTGAATTGTCCTTGTGCTATATTGTGCTTAAAAAAAACATTTATTCTAGGGACAGAAAACTGTAGGTAGGGAGAGTGTTTTTTTTCTTTCACTCTGCAAGTCCTTGTTTCCAGGGACCTGGAAGGACAGTGAGTGAATTGTCCTTGTGCTATATTGTGCTTAAAAAAAACATTTTTTCTAGGGACAGAAAACTGTAGGTAGGGAGAGTGTCAGTTTATTTCACTCTGCAAGTCCTTGTTTCCAGGGACCTGGAAGGACAGTGAGTGAATTGTCCTTGTGCTATATTGTGCTTAAAAAAAACATTTTTTCTAGGGACAGAAAACTGTAGGTAGGGAGAGTGTCAGTTTATTTCACTCTGCAAGTCCTTGTTTCCAGGGACCTGGAAGGACAGTGAGTGAATTGTCCTTGTGCTATATTGTGATTAAAAAAAACATTTATTCTAGGGACAGAAAACTGTAGGTAGGGAGAGTGTCAGTTTATTTCACTCTGCAAGTCCTTGTTTCCAGGGACCTGGAAGGACAGTGAGTGAATTGTCCTTGTGTTATATTGTGATTAAAAAAAACATTTTTTCTAGGGACAGAAAACTGTAGGTAGGGAGAGTGTTTTTTTTCTTTCACTCTGCAAGTCCTTGTTTCCAGGGACCTGTAAGGACAGTGAGTGAATTGTCCTTGTGCTATATTGTGCTTAAAAAAAACATTTATTCTAGGGACAGAAAACTGTAGGTAGGGAGAGTGTCAGTTTATTTCACTCTGCAAGTCCTTGTTTCCAGGGACCTGGAAGGACAGTGAGTGAATTGTCCTTGTGCTATATTGTGCTTAAAAAAACATTTTTTCTAGGGACAGAAAACTGTAGGTAGGGAGAGTGTTTTTTTTCTTTCACTCTGCAAGTCCTTGTTTCCAGGGACCTGGAAGGACAGTGAGTGAATTGTCCTTGTGCTATATTGTGCTTAAAAAAAAAACATTTTTTCTAGGGACAGAAAACTGTAGGTAGGGAGAGTGTTTTTTTTCTTTCACTCTGCAAGTCCTTGTTTCCAGGGACCTCTAAGGACAGTGAGTGAATTGTCCTTGTGCTATATTGTGCTTAAAAAAAAACATTTATTCTAGGGACAGAAAACTGTAGGTAGGGAGAGTGTCAGTTTATTTCACTCTGCAAGTCCTTGTTTCCAGGGACCTGGAAGGACAGTGAGTGAATTGTCCTTGTGCTATATTGTGATTAAAAAAAACATTTATTCTAGGGACAGAAAACTGTAGGTAGGGAGAGTGTCAGTTTATTTCACTCTGCAAGTCCTTGTTTCCAGGGACCTGGAAGGACAGTGAGTGAATTGTCCTTGTGCTATATTGTGATTAAAAAAAACATTTATTCTAGGGACAGAAAACTGTAGGTAGGGACAGTGTCAGTTTCTTTCACTCTGCAAGTCCTTGTTTCCAGGGACCTGGAAGGACAGTGAGTGAATTGTCCTTGTGCTATATTGTGCTTAAAAAAACATTTATTCTAGGGACAGAAAACTGTAGGTAGGGAGAGTGTCAGTTTCTTTCACTCTGCAAGTCCTTGTTTCCAGGGACCTGGAAGGACAGTGAGTGAATTGTCCTTGTGCTATATTGTGATTAAAAAAAACATTTTTTCTAGGGACAGAAAACTGTAGGTAGGGAGAGTGTTTTTTTTCTTTCACTCTGCAAGTCCTTGTTTCCAGGGACCTGGAAGGACAGTGAGTGAATTGTCCTTGTGCTATATTGTGCTTAAAAAAAACATTTTTTCTAGGGACAGAAAACTGTAGGTAGGGAGAGTGTCAGTTTATTTCACTCTGCAAGTCCTTGTTTCCAGGGACCTGGAAGGACAGTGAGTGAATTGTCCTTGTGCTATATTGTGATTAAAAAAAACATTTTTTCTAGGGACAGAAAACTGTAGGTAGTGAGAGTGTTTTTTTTCTTTCACTCTGCAAGTCCTTGTTTCCAGGGACCTGTAAGGACAGTGAGTGAATTGTCCTTGTGCTATATTGTGATTAAAAAAAACATTTTTTCTAGGGACAGAAAACTGTAGGTAGGGAGAGTGTTTTTTTTCTTTCACTCTGCAAGTCCTTGTTTCCAGGGACCTGTAAGGACAGTGAGTGAATTGTCCTTGTGCTATATTGTGCTTAAAAAAAACATTTATTCTAGGGACAGAAAACTGTAGGTAGGGAGAGTGTCAGTTTATTTCACTCTGCAAGTCCTTGTTTCCAGGGACCTGTAAGGACAGTGAGTGAATTGTCCTTGTGCTATATTGTGATTAAAAAAAACATTTTTTCTAGGGACAGAAAACTGTAGGTAGGGAGAGTGTTTTTTTTCTTTCACTCTGCAAGTCCTTGTTTCCAGGGACCTGTAAGGACAGTGAGTGAATTGTCCTTGTGCTATATTGTGATTAAAAAAAACATTTTTTCTAGGGACAGAAAACTGTAGGTAGGGAGAGTGTTTGTTTTTTTTCTTTCACTCTGCAAGTCCTTGTTTCCAGGGACCTGTAAGGACAGTGAGTGAATTGTCCTTGTGCTATATTGTGATTAAAAAAAACATTTTTTCTAGGGACAGAAAACTGTAGGTAGGGAGAGTGTTTTTTTTCTTTCACTCTGCAAGTCCTTGTTTCCAGGGACCTGTAAGGACAGTGAGTGAATTGTCCTTGTGCTATATTGTGCTTAAAAAAAACATTTATTCTAGGGACAGAAAACTGTAGGTAGGGAGAGTGTCAGTTTATTTCACTCTGCAAGTCCTTGTTTCCAGGGACCTGTAAGGACAGTGAGTGAATTGTCCTTGTGCTATATTGTGCTTAAAAAAAACATTTTTTCTAGGGACAGAAAACTGTAGGTAGGGAGAGTGTCAGTTTATTTCACTCTGCAAGTCCTTGTTTCCAGGGACCTGTAAGGACAGTGAGTGAATTGTCCTTGTGCTATATTGTGATTAACAAAAACATTTTTTCTAGGGACAGAAAACTGTAGGTAGGGAGAGTGTTTTTTTTCTTTCACTCTGCAAGTCCTTGTTTCCAGGGACCTGTAAGGACAGTGAGTGAATTGTCCTTGTGCTATATTGTGATTAAAAAAAACATTTTTTCTAGGGACAGAAAACTGTAGGTAGGGAGAGTGTTTTTTTTCTTTCACTCTGCAAGTCCTTGTTTCCAGGGACCTGTAAGGACAGTGAGTGAATTGTCCTTGTGCTATATTGTGATTAAAAAAAACATTTTTTCTAGGGACAGAAAACTGTAGGTAGGGAGAGTGTTTTTTTTCTTTCACTCTGCAAGTCCTTGTTTCCAGGGACCTGTAAGGACAGTGAGTGAATTGTCCTTGTGCTATATTGTGATTAAAAAAAATATTTTTTCTAGGGACAGAAAACTGTAGGTAGGGAGAGTGTCAGTTTCTTTCACTGTGAAAGTCCTTGTTTCAAGGGACAGAGAAGGACACCTGAAGGTAGCCCTTATTGCTTTTTTCCCATCTCCCTGCAGGCCATCTATTAGAATGTCTGGAAGGCAAACAAGGAGAGGCAGACAGTCAGGAGGCAATAAAAGAGGGCAAGCAGGCTCTGTGTCTGGGGGCAACAGTGCTGGTCGTGGACGCGGTGCATTGTCATCAGCACATGGCCATGGGACACGCTTGTCCTTCTTTTCGGCAGCTGGACATGTTGAGCCACATCATGCCGAAGACTTGGTAGAGTGGATGACCAAGCCCTCCTCCTCCTCCTCATCCTCTCTCACCCAGGCTCAGGGTACTGGAAAAGCAGCTGCCAAAGCGTCGTCTTCCCTGGTATCAATGTCAGACAAATCATCAGTCACTCCTTCCCTAGACCCACCATGTCCTCCTCCTGAGGAGTCCCCCGAACTGTTTCAGCACAGTGTTGGGTACATGCTCCAGGAGGATGCCCAGCGTTTCGAAGGGTCTGATGATGAAACCCAGCTAGAGGAAGGCAGTAGCGTGAGAGCAGACAGAGGGGATGCTCAAGAAGGACACCAATCTGGCAGTCATGTTCCAGCAGCTGCAGCATACTGCCAGATTGGCTCCAGTGATGAGGAGGGAGGGGATGATGAGGTCACTGACTCCACGTGGGTGCCTAATAGGAGAGAGGAGGAGGAGGAGGATGAGGAGGAGGCACATCTCCAACAAGGCAGGATGCCCTTTGGTGGCCAGCGTAAGGGCAGTACACCGACGGAATCACACCGCAGAGCTCCGCCTGTGCAGGGCGCTGCCTCTGCCCGTCATTCAAAAAGTTCTTTGGTGTGGGCCTTTTTTGAGGCTAGTGCATCAGATCGCACAGCTGCTGTTTGCAACATATGTCTCAAGCGTATATCGCGTGGCCAAAACATCAGCCGCTTGGGTACCACATGCCTGACCAGACATATGTTGACCTGCCATGCAGCTCGTTGGCAAGCCTACCTCAAAGACCCACACCAAAGAACAAAGCGGACCTCTCCTTGCACCGCATCAGCTGGGATCTCCAACCCCACTATAACTTCAGTCCTCTCTGAAACATGCACTGAGAGGAATGAAGGTGTAGAATTAGGTGTGTCACAGCCAAGTACTTGCGCCCACTCTGCTAGCAGTACACCGACGTCCGATTCTAGCAGGCAAATTTCCCTGCCCCAGCTGCTGGACCGTCGAAAGAAGTTCACTCCCAGCCATCCACATGCCCAGCGGTTGAATGCTAGCTTGGCTAAATTGCTAGCGCTTCAACTGCTGCCTTTTCAGTTGGTAGACTCGGCCCCCTTCCGTGAGTTTGTGCAATGTGCGGTTCCTCAGTGGCAGGTTCCCAAACGCCACTTTTTCTCACGGAAGGCTATTCCGGCTCTCTACCGGCATGTGGAAGGCAATGTCTTGGCCTCGCTGGACAGGGCGGTCAGCGGTAAGGTGCATATTACCGCTGACTCATGGTCCAGCAGGCATGGACAGGGACGTTACCTTTCTTTCACGGCCCATTGGGTCACTCTTTTGGCAGCTGGGAAGGATTCAGGACAAGGTGCAGTAGTGTTGGAGGTTGTCCCACCGCCACGCCTCCAAAATGCTACTACTGGTTGTGACACACCTCTCTCCTCCACCCCCTCCTCTTCTTCTTCCTCCATGGCCTCTTCCTGTGGTTTGTCCTATGAACCAGCGGTGCTCCGTAGCCGTTCACGGGGCTACGCAAGTACGCAGGCAAAAAGATGCCATGCCGTGCTTGCGCTGGTGTGTTTGGGGGACAGAAGCCACACTGGGGCAGAGGTCCTGTCTGCTCTGCAGGGCCAGGCCGAGAGGTGGTTGACGCCACGCCAGCTTAAGCCAGGAATGGTGGTTTGCGACAATGGCACCAACCTCCTCTCCGCCCTCCGACAGGGACAACTGACCCATGTGCCCTGTGTGGCTCACGTCCTTAACCTGGTGGTGCAGCGCTTCTTGGGCAGGTACCCGGGCTTACAGGATGTCCTGAGGCAGGCCAGGAAAGTCTGTGTGCATTCCCGCAGATCTTATAATGCCAGTGCTCGCCTGGCTGAGCTGCAAAAGGAGTTGAACCTGCCCAAGAACCGCCTTATATGTGACATGCCCACCAGGTGGAACTCAACGTTGGCCATGCTGCAGCGGCTGCACACGCAGCAGAGGGCCATCAATGAGTACCTGTGCGACTACGGCACCAGGACAGGGTCAGGGGAGCTTGGTTTTTTTTCTCCACGCCAGTGGGGCATGATCAGGGATGCATGCACTGTCCTGGCACCATTTGAGGAGGCCACGAGGATGGTGAGCAGTGACAGTGCATGCATCAGTGACACTGTACCTCTTGTCCACCTGTTGGAGCACACGCTGCGTGGAATAATGGACAGGGCACTTGAGGCAGAACAGAGGCAGGAAGAGGAGGACTTCCTTGCCTCTCAAGGCCCCCTTTACCCAGACAGTGTTCCTTCTGTCCCACCCATCGCACAGGAAGAGGAGGAGGAGGAGGAGGAGGAGGAGGAGGATTGTGTCAGCATGGAGGTGGAGGCTGGCACTCAGCATCATCAGCAGCAGTCTTTTAGGGATGATTTACAGTCCCAAGAAACCAGTGGACTTGTACGTGGCTGGGAGGAGGTGGCTGCGGATCATGTCGTCCTTAGTGACCCAGAGGACTCCGGAGCGAATGCCTCAGCAAACCTACGCTGCATGGCCTCCCTGATCCTGCAAAGTCTGCGGAAGGATCCTCGTATTCTTCGGATCAAGGAGAGGGACCATTACTGGCTGGCCACTCTCCTTGATCCACGGTACAAGGGTAAGGTTGCGGACCTTATGTTACCGTCGCAGAGGGAGCAGAGGATGAGACAACTCCGGGAGGCCTTGCAGAAAGGTCTGTGCAACGCGTTCCCAGAGACTGGGAGGTTGCAAACTCCTGGTCCTGGACAACGAGTTGCTGAGGCTTCGGCCAGTCAAAGAAGGAGCGGTGGGGAAGGTGGCCGTCTGACCGATGCGTTCAGACAATTCTTTAGTCCGCAGCCCCAAAGTATGATCGGTTCCAGCAACCATCGCCAGCGTCTGATAAACATGGTGCAGGAATATCTAGGGGCAAGGTCAGACTTGGACACCTTCCCCACCGAAAATCCTCTGGCTTACTGGGTCTTGAGGATGGATCACTGGCCAGAGCTTGCACAGTATGCAATTGAGCTACTGGCCTGTCCTGCATCCAGCGTTCTTTCGGAACGCACATTCAGTGCTGCTGGAGGATTTGTCACGGATCACAGGGTGCGCCTGTCCACCGACTCGGTTGATCGACTGACTTTCATCAAGATGAACCAGTCTTGGATCACCACCAGCTACCACACACCTGATGCTGATATAACAGACTAATTGATTTTAACATGTCACATCCCTTCAAGACTGATGCTGATGCTGAGTGCCTGTGCTGTTATGTTGACTGGCTATCCTCCTCCTCCGAGTCCTCAATGATACGATTGATGATGATAGCTTGGAAGATCATTTTTGTTTATGGGTGCCGCCACCAGTGCCTAACGCCCAATTTTTCAGCCCCTGTTTAACAGGGGCGTGTAATTACAATTTTTGAAGCAATACTTTGCAACAGGGCTCATTGCTGTGCTCCAAGTACAGTATCTGTGAGGAGTTGCAGTGTTGTGCCACCAGTGCCTAAGGCCCAATTTTTCAGCCCCTGTTTAACAGGGGCGTGTCATTACAATTTTTGAAGCAATACTTTGCAACAGGGCTCATTGCTGTGCTCCAAGTACAGTATCTGTGAGGAGTTGCAGTGTTGTGCCACCAGTGCCTAAGGCCCAATTTTTCAGCCCCTGTTTAACAGGGGCGTGTCATTACAATTTTTGAAGCAATACTTTGCAACAGGGCTCATTGCTGTGCTCCAAGTACAGTATCTGTGAGGGGTTGCAGTGTTGTGCCACCAGTGCCTAAGGCCCAATTTTTCAGCCCCTGTTCAACAGGGGCATGTAATTACAATTCTTGATCTAATAATTCACAGCAGGGCCCATTGCTGCACCCACCAAGAGTAACTGTCAGGGCTTACAGTGTTGTGGCACCAGCACCACCATCAAAGGCCCAATTTTTACTACCACTGTTCAACAATTATATGTAATTAAAATTCCTGATATAATAGTTGACAGCAGGGCGTTCCAGCACCAACCAAGAGTAACTGTGAGTGCTTACAGTGTTGTGCCAACACCAACAACTAAGGGGCCTATTTCTGCAGAGTATATACGGCAGGTCCCTACTTTCAAACATCCAACTTACAAACGACTCCTACTTGCAAACGCAAGAAGACAACAGGAAGTGAGAGGAAATCTACCACTAGGAAGGAAAATTCTCTCCTGTAAGAATAAATATGGGAGAAAGGTGTCTCCTCTGTACTGATGCTTTATCAGCAATCCTTGTTTCAAGAAAAACACCACATTTCAAAAACAGTTGTCATTGGGACGGAAAGTGAGGTGAAATGTTCTGAACAGGGGCACAGACAGCAAAACAAATGTTACAGGGGTGATAACCCTTACCTATGTTTTCCAAAAAGTTTAAAAATAGATTTTTGGTCTGGAGCTACACTTCAACAATGTACCTGTTCAAAATTACAAACAGATTCTACATAAGAACAAACCTACAGTCCCTGTCTTGTATGCACCGCCTGTATAGGGCTGTTCAGAGTATATAGGGCCTTTTTTATTTTATGTGCGGGGTTCCCCTTAATATCCATACAAGACCCAAAGGGGCTGGTAATGGGCTGGGGTAGGGGGGGGGGGGTCATGGGGTAGCTATGCCATTTTTCTTAAAGAATTTCATCCATATTACCGGGACCAGACATTACATTAAAGCCGCAAGCAGTTTTAAATGGCTTTTTTTTCCTTTAGAAGTGTCATTTTGTGCAGGGACAGTTCTAAACACGGGAAACACGTGGCACTTCACAGGCATACTTTAGACACCCCCCAGGTACGATATTTAAAGGAATATTTGACTTTTTTTTTTTCACTTTATGCATCATTAAAATGACTGCTCCCGAAAAACGACCGTTTTTAAAACTTCTTTTTGCATTGATACATGTCCCCTGGTGCACAACCCGGGTTCCCAAACCCTTTTTAGGACAATAACATGCATAATAGTCGTTATAATTAGCACTTTAGAATTCGAACGTTCGCATCCATTGTATTTAATAGGGTTCTAATGTTCGTTCGAACTTTCGGTCCGTTCGCGGGTTCTGGTGCGAACCGAACCCGGGGGTGTTCGGCTCATCACTAGTGGCGATCAGCGATCAGCAATTTTTATCATGACTGCGACATTATGGCGGACACATCGGACACTTTTGACGCTATTTTGGGACCACTGTCATTTTTACAGCGAGCAGTGCTATAAAAATGCACTGACTACTGTGAAAATGACACTGGCAGTGAAGGGGTTAACCACTAGGTGGCGCTGTAGGGGTTAAGTGTGCCCTAGGGAGTGCTTCTAACTGTAGGGGGGATGGGCTGTGTGTGACACGACACTGATCACCGCTTCCGATTACAGGAAGCTGTGGTCACTGTCCTATCACTAGGAAGACTTGGGAAATGCTTGTTTACATAAGCATCTCCCCCTATTTCCTCACCGTGACACGATTGCGGGTATGCCCAGCGGACATCGAGTCCGCAGGACCCACGGTCGGAGTCACAGAGCTTGCGGCGGGCGGAAGGCGTCCACAATGCCGCTTCTTAAAGGGGATGTATATATATACGTCCTTTTGCCTGCCCGTGCCATGCTGCAGACGTATATCTGCGTGCGGTCGGTCAGGCGGCAGGTGGTTAATTTCAGAATTTCGGAGATTCTAAAAATTCGAAGTTAGGAAATTCTAAATTTCGGAAATTAAAAATTTCAGGAATTCGGAAATTCGGAAAATTCAAAAAGCGGAAATTCAAAAAATTCGAAATTCTAAAATCCAAAAATGTAAAATTCGGAAATTCTAAATTTCAGGAATTCGGAAATTCGAAAAGCGGAAATTCTAAAAATTCGAAAATCCGGAAATTCAAAATTTCAGGAATTCGGAAATTCGAAAATTTGGAAATTCGAAAATTCGAAAAAGTTGAAATTCCAAAAATTAGAAATTCGAAAATCGGAAATGTGAAAGTTCGACTTTCTAAGATTCGAAAATTCTAAATTTGGAAAATCAGAAATCTGAAAATTCGGAAATTCGAAATTCCAAAAATTTGGATTTTCGATTTTCCGAATTTCAAATTCTAGAATTTCCGAATTTATAAAAAGAAAGCAAAAAAAACGAATGAAACGAAAACGAACTAATTTTTCGGCAGTGCACATGTCTATTATGCAGCCCTCCCCTCCCTACAGGAACATGTTAATTGGCACTGCCCATGTCCATACTGTACAGACACATATATATCATCCTATAGAATATGTTGACAAGACATGCATGCAATGATTATCTGTGATGTTGTATTGGACAATAAGAGGTCACAGGCTGTTTTATACATTCTCTTTCTATTTAAGCGCTGTCTATTATTTACAAATGTGAGCCCGATAAAGCACCTCCCTGTCTGCTCTCTCCAGTGGCCCTGGAGTTCGGTGACGTCCCCCTGGTCTCCGTCCTGCCAGATAACATAGAGCAGAAGATGGAGGCGGACCGTACAGATCAGCTCATCAGGTGGCTGCACACCATCCTGCACCATTGCGTCCTGTGGACCACCGTCAAGGGCCGCCATATTACCGTTGGTGAGATGATCCGTCCTATTTGCCTTTGTTCAATGAGGAGAAATCCAGTGAGATTACACTGACCAATTAAAATTGGTCTTTCGTTGTCCTGAGCTGTAGAACATTGGTTGGTTGTACATTATATTACTAAACGGGGAACTAAACTCTCTCAATCAACATTACCTATTTTTAATCCTATTGTTGCTCGCTGTCACGCTTACCCCTAACGCAGGTGGTCAGACACTAGAGCTGGCTTCTGTGTTCTTCACCGATAGCAGCCCCCTTTCCCATAAGGCAAGCAGGCCTACCGGTACTCGGTTGCCCCCAGGATTTATATGCCATGCTATAGTGCCAGCAGGGATGGACTGGCCATTGGGACTACTGGGAGTTTCCCCGGTGGGCCGATGGCTCAGTGGGCCGGTTGTCACTCAGGGGCGTCGGGAGGGGGTGGCTAGAGCCCCAAATGGGTCCCCAAAAAGCCTGGAGTCTCGCCCTGAGTGTAAACATCCAGTGATTGGTGCCGCAGTGAGAGTGGAACTGTCAAAACGAAGCACTGATGTCGGGGATGGGCAGGGCCGATATGCAGGGGCCCCCCCATCCCTGACATCAGTGCTTAGATTTGACAGCTCCACTCTCACTGAAGCCGCGCGCCCCGATATCGATGTGGGGGGGGCCCTTCGTCCAGTACATAGCAAACACTGCCTGTATACACTCTGACAGTCAGAGTGTATACAGCCTGGCTACCACGCCGGGGCAAGTCCCGAGCTGAGCACAGCAAACAGGTACTTATGGTTGGCAGATAGGCAAGATTCAGAATAGTCAGGGTCAAAATCTGAAGTCAAAGGCAGGCAGTGTTCAGAGAATAGTTAATATCCGATCCGAGGTCGTCAATGAGGAAATCCAATCTAGCGGAGCAGGGTAGACAAACGGGTAGCTTGATCAGGTATTACACGCCCTATCACAAGCATGAGACTGCAGGCTTGGCTGGCTTAAATCAGGTTTGCTCTCCTCCCAGAGTATGGCCACAATCAATCACCTTGCAGGTGGATAGACAGACAAGAAGAATGCCACAACCAAAACCAGAATGCTGGAACCAACAGCTTTGAAATGCTCCAGGAAAGCTCTTTTCATGCTGAGCTAATCGAAATGACCACAGCTAATCACAGTTAACCTCCCTGGCGGTATTCCCGAGTGTGGCTCGGGGTTAAATTTCAGTACTATTAGCGGTAACCCCCGAGCCACACTCAGGATTGCATTGCAGGATCCTGGTGCAGTATACTCACCTTGTCCCCAGGATCCTGTGATGTCCCCCCCCCCCGCTGTGTCCGCGGGCTGTGTCCTCCGCCCGATGCCTCTGTGTGCCAGGCTCCGTTCCCTGCGAGCGTCGCGACGCATGGGGGCGGAGCCTGGCGGCAAATTCAAGAATGACAAAATTCATAATACATACAGTACACTGTAATCTTACAGATTACATTACTGTATGAAATTATTTCATATCCCCTTTGTCCCTAGTGGTCTGTCCAGTGTCCTGCATGCAGTTTTATATTATAAATACTGTTCTTTCTGCCTGGAAACTGGAGATTGTCCATAGCAACCAAAAAGTGTCCCTTTTACGTCAAAAGTGGTTTGAGACCAGCTAGAAAACAGCGATAATAAATTAGAACACTTGCAGAATTGAGCGATAGTGAATAGTGGGGAAATTCATTTTATTATAATAATTATTTTTTATAATTATTTATAGTTATTATATTATAATTTTATGATTTTGTGTTTCAAACTTTATCATACCCGGGAGGGATGCAGTGGCAGCTGGTGCTCAGAATTTTTGGGGGGATGCAAACAAACTGAGAAAAAAAAATAACAAAACATCAATTGCCACCACTGTGCCCATCAAACGCCACCAGTTTGCCCCCGCAAATGCAACCAGTTCCCCCCCAAATGCAACCAGTTTCCCCCCCAAATGCAGCCAGTTTGTCCCTAAATATAGCCAGTTTCAAATGCAGCCAGTTTGTCCCCCCAAATGCAGCCAGTTTGTCCCCCCAAATGCAGCCAGTTTGTCCCCCCAAATGCTGCCAGTTTGTCCCCAAATGCTGCCAGTTTGTCCCCAAATGCTGCCAGTTTGTCCACAAATGCTGCCAGTTTGTCCACAAATGCTGCCAGTTTGTCCACAAATGCTGCCAGTTTGTCCACAAATGCTGCCAGTTTGTCCCCAAATACAGCCAGTTTGTCCCCAAATACAGTCAGTCCCCCCAAATGCTGCCAGTTTGTCCCCAAATACAGCCAGTTTGTCCCCAGCCCGGCACTTACCTTCCTCTGGTCAGCACCCTCCTCCCCACGCTCCCTCGATGTCTTCTCCCGCCCTTGATGTCGCTTCAGCCAATCAGGTTACCGGTAACCAGACCCGGTGAACCTGATTGGCTGAGACGCGTGTCAGTGTTAACCAAGGAACGCACAGCCCGTGCATCCCCTGGTTAACTATTCGGAAGCCAATTAGAGCCCTCAGGTTCTAATCGGGAAGCCGCTGGCTCTGATAGGCACTTTACAAAAACCAACCAGCAGCTGTTATTCAGATGGCCGGCGCTCACCAGGTGGCCGGCCATCTGAATAGCGGGCGGCAGCGGCGCTGGCGACAATACATAGGTTCATGCAATGCATGAATGTATGTATTGTTGACGTGAGTGACGGGCGCAGGAGAGAGAGGGGGCGGCGCTCCTGCGCCCACTATGGACGCACCGCCACTGCCGGGATGTCTACTAGACTCCGGTTTGGACAGATTTAAGTGAGTTATTACTAAGAATTACAGGCCTAAAATATAAAACGCCTAATTTCTATGCAAAACAATTGTACCGCTTTTGAGACGCAAAAATCTGACATAATCATCCCGCCAGGGTGGCTACAAGTCAAGTGGCTTTGTGTGCCATTGAGAAGGTGATTAGCGATATCTGATTGAGTTTACAAGTCATTTTTAGAAGGGGGGGGGTGATTCTTTTTCCAACTCAGTGATTCCGTTTTTGAATTTTTTTCTGACATGTTGGTGTTATATCTTTCACTTGGAGGTTATAGGTTGCACTGAGTAAATACAGCTGGATAAAACAAAAACTGTGCCTGTCTTCATTTCAGGCTGCAAAGCAACAAAATGTGATTATTTTAAAGGGGGGTAATTCTTCTCTATGCCCACTGTGTGTGTGTGTGTGTATATATATATATATATATATATATATATATATATATATATATATATAGTGGAACCTTGGATTACGTGCATAATCCGTTCCAGGAGAATGCTTGCAATCCAAAGCCCTCGCATATCAAAGCGAGTTTCCCCATAGAAGTCAATGGAAACGAAGATAATTCATTCCGCATTGACTTCTATGGCATGCAATACCGCATGTAGCCAGAGGTGGGGCGGAGAGCCTCGGAAATACTTGGGGACAGCTCGGCTGATCTCGTAAACTCTCTGAAAGGCTCGAAAACACTCGGGAACTGAGTTTTTTCCGAGTGATTCTGAGTATTTTCGAACGACTCCGAACCATTCCGAGCGTCACCGGCACCCCCTGCACCCCTGGCCAAATGCGGTACTGCACACCCCATTAGCTTGAATTCTGCTTGTTTTACGAGACAACACTCGCAAACCGAGTCAGGATGTGCAGTACCGCATTTGGCCAGAGGTGCGGGGGGGGGGGGCGCCGGTGACACTCGGACCAGTTCAGAGCCGTTCGGAAATACTCGGAATCACTCGGAAATACTCGGACATACTCCGTTCCCGAGTGTATCCAAGGGTTTCCGAGATCAGCCGAGCTGTTCTAGAGTATTTTTGAGTCTCTCTGGCGCCCCCCCCACCTCTGGCTACATGCAGTATTGCATGCCATAGAAGTCAATGTGGAACAAATTATCTTCGTTTCCATTGACTTCTATGGGGAAACTCGCTTTGATATGCGAGTGCTTTGGATTACGAGCATTCTTCTGGAATGGATTATGCTCGTAATCCGAGGTTCCACTGTACTTGTTTTGTGTAAGTGACTTGGAAAGAACTGCCGCGGCAGTCCCCATAGTTTTCCTAATTCTCTAGCATCCATTAAATATTGAAGTAACAGCTTTTGGTTGTAGCAACGCTTTCAGTCTAGAGCTATGTTTGGTTGCTATGGGTGATCTCCCTCGGCACACGTTACTCAATAAGCCTTCTATCTGCATCCCATGTCTTTCAGGTTTTTTTGTGCTGGTCCTCATCCTTTCTGTATCATTTGCGGCACGTCTTCGTCCGGCCAGCCGGGCTCCGGTGCTCTTCAGACCCGACACGAATATTCAGTTACTGCTGGACCTTAAAAACAACCTAAGTGCGGAAGGAATAAGCTGTGTCACCTGTTCAGGTAGGTGGGAACCAAGCGCAGCAAGCCAAAAGAGTAAAGGGACTTTAAATCTGCCGTACCAACAGGGCCGGGACAGCGGGTGGGCAGGAGGGGTGGCTGCCCTGGGCGCTGTGGTTTCATGTAAGGTGGAGGGGCACCACAAGATTACGGGGAAGGGATTTGTGTTGGGAGGAGGAATTTGTGGGGCAACATGGGGTAAATATTATTCTAGTTGGGGAAATTTGAGGAGGAGTGCTAAGAATGGTAATTTAGAGGGATTTGTGCTGGGGGGGGGGGGGGGTGACAGGGGGTATATATTGTTCTAGTTGGGGAAATTTGGGGGGGTGCTAAGAATGGTAATTTAGAGGGATTTGTGTTAGAAGGAGGAATTTGTGGGGCAACAGGGGTAAATATTGTTCTAGTTCATGAAATTTTGGGGTGGGGGTTGCTAAGAATGGTAATTTAGAGGGATTTGTGTTGGGGGGGTGACAGGGGGTATATATTGTTCTAGTTGTGGAAATTTGGGGGGGGGGTGCTAAGAATGGTAATTTAGGGGGATTTGTGTTAGAAGGAGGGATTTGTGGGGCAACAGGGGGTATATATTGTTGGGGAAATTTGGGGGGGGGGGTGCTAAGAATGGTAATTTAGGGGGATTTGTGTTGGGAGGAGGAATTTGCGGGGAAACAGGGGGGTATATATTGTTCTAGTTGGGAAAATTTGAGGAGGAGTGCTAAGAATGGTAATTTAGGGGGATTTGTGTTGGAGGGGGGGGGGGGTGACAGGGTATATATTGTTCTAGTTGGGGAAATTTGGGGGGGGGGGTGCTAAGAATGGTAATTTACAGGGATTTGTGTTAGAAGGAGGAATTTGTGGGGCCAAATGGGTATATATTCTTCTAGTTGGGAAAATTTGAGGAGGAGTGCTAAGAATACTAATTTGAGAGGATTTGTGTTGGGAGGAGGAATTTGGGGGGGGGGGAGAGACAGGGGGTATGTATTGTTCTAGTTGGGGAAATTTGGGGGGGGGTGCTAAGAATGGTAATTTAGGGGGATTTGTGTTGGGAGGAGGAATTTGGGGGGGCGCCAGGGGGTATATATTCTAGTTGGGGAAATTTGAAGAGTGCTAAGAATGGTAATTTAGGGGGATTTCTGTTGGGAGGGGGGATGGGGGGAAGAAGATTCATGCTAGAAGGGGGGATTTTGGGAGAATTTGTGCTGGGAGGGAAGGATTTTAAATGGGGGGTGTGTACTAGGAGGGGAGCTTTTAGGGACAGAGGATTTGTGCTAGCAGGAGTGATACAGACGTAATGCACATAAATCAGCTCTGCAAGTCAACGCGTTTCACAGAGTATCCACTTCATCAGGACAAAGCTTTCTTGCGCCACAAGAATAAAGGGGAGGTGATCCATCTTAAAGAAATATTAGGAGTTACCACATAACATATAACAATAAACTGTCTATAGTATAACTGGGGGTGCAAGCAATCATGAAAGTCCCTTTATTTTTTTGGCTTGGTAGTCTCTGTATATTTTTGGGATGAAGCCTTCCAGTGCTGTATGATATTTCTCTTATAATTTGTATTGAGACCCCTATTTCATTCCAAGTTTGGTCTGATCTGAGCCCGCCAGCTGCCAAACCACACGGCACTTTGCTGGTGATATAATGTAATGTGATGTTGTAATATAAAAAATGATCTGTTGGTGATACAATTTGCTATTACAGAGTGATATGTTTTTTCTGGTGATATATGCTGTGATATTATTTTATGTTACTGGTTGATATATATTTGCTTTTTATGGAAGAGCCCCGGGGCCATCATAAAAAAATAAAATAAAAAACATGACAATTATTTTTTTTTACAGAATTATGGGTTTATTTATTTATTTTTTACAAAATTTTGAGTTTGAAAGCCAGAATTGTACATTTACATAAAATAAAAAATTCCACAGAATTCTGAGTTTCAAAGTCCGAATTCTGAGTTTCAAAGTCCGAATTCTGAGTTTCAAAGTCCGAATTCTTAGTTTCAAATTCCGAATTCTGAGTTTCAAAGTCCGAATTCTGATTTTCAAAGTCCGAATTCTGAGTTTCAAAGTCCGAATTCTGAGTTTCAAGGTCCGAATTCTGAGTTTCAAGGTCCGAATTCTGAGTTTCAAGGTCCGAATTCTGAGTTTCAAGGTCCGAATTCTGAGTTTCAAGGTCCGAATTCTGAGTTTCAAGGTCCGAATTCTGAGTTTCAAGGTCCGAATTCTGAGTTTCAAGGTCCGAATTCTGAGTTTCAAGGTCTGAATTCTGAGTTTCAAGGTCTGAATTCTGAGTTTCAAGGTCTGAATTCTGAGTTTCAAGGTCTGAATTCTGAGTTTCAAGGTCTGAATTCTGAGTTTCAAGGTCTGAATTCTGAGTTTCAAGGTCTGAATTCTGAGTTTCAAGGTCTGAATTCTGAGTTTCAAGGTCTGAATTCTGAGTTTCAAGGTCTGAATTCTGAGTTTCAAGGTCTGAATTCTGAGTTTCAAGGTCTGAATTCTGAGTTTCAAGGTCAGTGCAATATGTACATAAAACTATTATCAGGTACTTTATAGCTAGTAGTAGTTGGTCACATTCAACTGGAATTGCTTTATAATGCTAAAGTGGAACTTTAGTCATAAAATGAAGTCCTGCTAGGTCACTCCAGGCTGGTCCCTTTTGCAGGTATAGCTATGTAAAACATAAACAAATAAGTGTCTATACTGTTTAAAATACAATAATACATGGTCTCACCCTGCTCTGCACATGCTCAGTTTCTCTCTAATTTCAGGTGCTGTGCTGAATTTGTTGAGGCCGATCTGCACAAAGCCTAAATATTTACTGCTGCTCAGGGGGCTCTGGGCTTCAGCAAAGTGGCAGCCTCCAGCAAGAAGAAACAGAAACAATGCTGGAGGCAATTTACAGCACACACTGATTTTGGTAGCATAATTACTAAAGCGGAAATTCAGTCATTTTTTTAAAATTTTAATTGAACAAGCTGAAGTTAGAAGCTGATTGGCTACCATGCACAGGTGCACCCAGTGGCATCACTAGGGCTGGTGTCACCCGGTGCGAAAAAAAATGGTGTCACCCCCCACCAACTATAGACCCCCCTCAGTACAGACCCCCCTCCACTAACTACAGACCCCCCTCCCGCAGTATAGATCCCCCTCCCTCAGTACAGACCCCCCCACTAAGTACAGACCCCCCTCCATCAATATAGACCCCCTCCCTCAGTATAAACCTCCCCCTCAGTACAGACACCCCCACCTCAGTGCAGACCGCTCCATCAGTACAGACACCCCCACCTCAGTGCAGACCCCCTCAGTGCAGACCCCCTCAGTGCAGACCCCCAGCAGTACAGACACCCCCCAGTTACAGATTCCCCTCAGTTACAGACACCCCCCCCAGTTAGACACCCCCCCCAGTTAGACACCCCCCCAGTTAGACACCCCCCCAGTTAGACACCCCCCCAGTTAGACACCCCCCCAGTTACAGACCCCCCCAGTGCAGACCTTCCTAAGTTACAGACCCCCCTCAGTTACAGACCCCCCCTCAGTTACAGACCCCCCCAGTGCAGACCTTCCTCAGTTGCAGACACCCCCTCAGTTACCGACACCCCCTCAGTTACAGACACCCCCCTTAGTTACAGACCCCTCTTAGTTACAGACCCCCCTCATTACCAAACCCCCCTCAGTACAGACACCCCCTCAGTGACAGCCCCCCCTTGGTGCAAACCCCCCCTAGTGCAGACCCCAGCAGTACAGACACCCCCCAGCGTTAGACACCCCCTCCCCCATCAGTATAGACGCCCCCCCTTACCTTACAGACCTCAGAACAGAGCAGCAGATACACACAGCGGTGTGTCCCTCAAGCGCGGGCTCCTCCTCCTCTGTGGATGTAAACAGAGAGGAGGGGGGCGGCGGCTTCCTTACGCTCCGCTGAGGGACACAGCCGCGGTGCGAGCCGCGAGGCACAGGGCAGCGGGCGGGCGGTGTTAGTGTGGTGCCGCTATCCACAGGTGTCACCCCTCTGGTGGTTGTCACCCGGGTGTGGCCCGCCTCCCCTGCACCTGGCTAGCAACGCCGCTGGGTGCACCAAATTTTTTTTTCTCCAGTTTTAGTAAATCAACCCCAAAGTTTTAGCAGAATGTTAAGTAAGACCATCTCTGAGGAGAAAGAAAACCCCACAAACGTACACAGCAACGTTAATTAACCTAGGATAGTTAGTGAATTCCAAGGTATCCCTGGTGTAAATGTCGACCTGACTGAAAATATGGATATATAACGGAGGAACTTGGAATCATCAATTTTTCAGATCATAAAACTTTCTGAACCAGAAATGACAGTTTTCTCCAAAGGCCTCACATTCTGCCCAACCACCGAACTGGATAATTTACAGGTATTCTCAGATCTGGAGGAATTCATCCGGAGACTAGGGCTCAAAGAATATTTTAATAGTAATGTCAGGAATCTCATGACAATTGAATGCGACAAAAAAGAAAAAGAGCAGCAACTTCACACCTCCACAAGGACTGGGGTGGAGATGTTAAAAAGGCGTTATATGCAGAAGACAGATTGTGTTGAAGGCCCATACTTCTGTTCAGATGTGGTTCTTCCACTTTGACGTAGATGACCTCATACTAGGGTGACCACGCAGGGCCGGGACAAGGGGTGGGCAGGAGGGACGGCTGCCCTGGGCGCAATGGCTTATTGCAGGGATGGGGGGGGCGCCCTGACCCTAACCCTAAGGGAAGAGGGGGCGCAGTTTGGCAAACCCTTTCCTTGGCGCTCGATGACCTTGTCCCGGCACTGTGACCACGTGTCCTGGACTGCCCGGGACAGTCCCGCATTTTGCAGGTCTGTCCTGGGCACATTCATTCCAGGACAATACATTATCCCGGAATGAAACTGACACAGCCACCCCCCCCCGCGCCAATCTGATGCCCCCAAAAAAGGCCGCCACATCACCGCTTTGCTCACTGACAGTACTTGTCCTGGCCGAGAATGCCTGGAGGAGCACAATCCCCGCCCCCTGCTTGCGATTGGAGAAATCATAAATCCCGCCTCTTGTGTCCAATCACTGGGCTGTGATTCGTTACAGCACAAGCTTATTTTTGGGAAAGGGGTGTGTCCCTGAATGGTAGTTTGGAAATGTGGTCACCCTACCTCATACACCTCTTGTGAACAGCTGTCCTGTCCTCAAAAGATTATCCATTTTATCCATTCAATATCCTTGTTAGCTACAGGTAAGCCTTAATATAGGCTTACCTGTAGCATAAATTTGTAAACGAGGGTTTACAACCACTGTAACCACTTCAGCCCTGGACCATTTTGCAGCTAAAGGACCAGGCCCCTTTTTGCGATTCTGCACTGCGTCGCTTTAACTGACAATTGCGCGGTCGTACAAGACCTGTTTTACCTTGTTCCAATGCTTGCTGTACACTGCCCTGCAGTGATTAGACACAAGGGATTTATGATTTATTCCAATCAAAAGCAGGGGGTGGGGATTGTGCCTCTCTAGACATTCCCAACCAGGGCAAGTACTGTGAGTAAAGCGGCAATGTGGCGGTCTTTTTTGGGGGCATCAGATCGGCCGGGGGGGGGGGGAAGTGGCTGTGTTAGTTTCTTTCTCGTACATCACGGGACACAGAGCGACATAGTCATTACTAATGGGTTATATAGATACCGTCAGGTGCTGGCACTGGCAACTTCCAAAACCGGAAGTACCCTCCCCTATATAAGCCCCTCCCATCCGGGAGCACCTCAGTTTTTTGCCAGTGTCTAAGGTGTTGGCCAAGAAGTAACATGTGTTTTTCACTGAGCTTGCGTACAGGTTCTTTTGGGCCTCAGTAAGCTATTCCGGATCCGACCAAAAAAGCTTCATAGCTAAACGGTCGGTACCCGGGCCTTGCAGAGAAGAGCAAGGTTCTGCCTGTAATGCTTCTCTTAGGAGAGCTGGACCCTGGGATCCAGAGCTCTGGTCATACCCACGACCAAGATGTTTTCTGTGCAGGGTGCTATACAGGTCCAGGGGAGTGGAATCCTTGGGAACCCGGTCCCTGAAGGTTTGATTACAATGCCTGCCGTGATAGGTGAAGTTTGGGCTTTTGTGGACCAAACAAAGTCCTGCGGCGGGGAACAGGTAAGTGGGGGCCCCCAGGAACTTGGTTCTATTGGGGGACCCCCAAGCCTAATTTGTCTTTCTGTCTGTTACCTAATGGTATTCCCGCAAAATTCTGTGCATGCCTGTAACTACTAAAAAAATGTAATAATTTTTAATGGTGGTCAAGAAAAAAAAAATGTTTTTTTATATATATTTAATATATTAGACTGCGGTACCTGTGTTTGTCCACTAGAGGCCGCTGTGGAATGTTTTCTTGTCATGTGGACTAGCTTCTTCTCAGCAGAGCAAAGTCCAGGCAGATGGTGAGTTCTCTTATAGGAAACTGCTTCCTCTGCCATGTTGCAGTGCTCGTCCATCCCCCGGCCTGCGGCAAAGAGGGGCCCTGGCTCCTGTCCCTTGTTACCATATTTGAAATTAGCGCCGAAGGCGCACGTGCCCGCGCGCGTGCGCGCGCCTCTATATATAGAGGTGAGCCGGGAAAGGGGGCGGAGCCTGGGGGATGACGCTCTGTGCGCGCCGCAGCGCTTCTGCGCATGTGCGGGCGTCCCAGCAGTTTTAAAAAACCACAATATTGTAGTGAGCTGGCTATGAAGTACAGAGACAGAGCTGGCAACATTTAAAGGCATACAGCAAGCGGTTGATACAGGCATCCCCTAGAAAGGCACATTAGTAGACACCAACTGTGATATAGCAGCAATTGTGCTAGACTATTCTCAGTAAAAGTGGTGTATTACGGCTGGAATACCTCAGCTTTAGGCTTAGGAATATGCCGTCCAGAAGCTCCGGAACTGAATCTTCCAGGAAGCGAAGGGGGTCTCATCGGGCTCGGAGGATCTTGGGCATACTCCTGCTGCACCAGTCTCCCCTGAAGTTCAGAGGTAAGTGACCGTAGAGACCCCTCAGGGTACTTGGTACTGTGGCTGTCCTCAGTTCACCTGCTCCTGTGTATGTAACAGAGGAGGTTTTTTCCTCAGCTCTGGGAGGATTAGAGAGAGATTGTCAACATTTATCGCTGCCTCCCTGTCAGGGAAAGCACGCCCGATCTCTGTCTCCTCCTTCAGAGTGCCTGTTAGCAGAGCAACAGTCCCATACAGGGATCGACCTGCCTGAAGGGGATCAGGATGAGGTTGATTCTGTTATAGAGGAATCAACAGTGGGGGAACCTTTTCTCAGCATCTTAAGCTGAAAGATTATGGGTTCAGTCTCTGACTAACATGGTCCGATCAGCATTTAAAAATGCACCTTGCGGAACCATCAACCACTACTGTATCCTCGTTGGGGTCGCTAGAAGCCCCCAGACTGTTTGTTCTTTTCCACTTCACCCTTTACTGAAAGGGCTCATTTACCAGGATTGGGAACGTCCTGAGAAAATATTTATTCCCCCAAGAGATTTCCGGTGGTCTATCCCATGGAGGATAAGTTCATCAAAAAAAAAAAAATGGAAGGTCCCTACAGTGGACGCAGCCATCTCTTGTATGTATAAATCACTGACATGTCCAGTGGATAATGTCCAAATGTTCAAGAACCCAATAGATAAAAGATTGGAGTCCTTATGAAAATCTGCTTGGTGATACAACCAGCAGTAGCAGCTATTGGGGTCTGCTAAGCAGTGAAGGATCAGTTGAAACAGGTCTTGAGGGACTTGACAGATCAGCAGGCTTTGCCCTAGCTGATCTACCTAGAGCCTTAGGCTTTGCGGTTGACGCCATAGAGGATTCAGTCCATCAGGCCTCCCGCCTTACGCTGTCTATAGACATATGCGTAGGCTCCTATGGCTCAAAAACTGGTCTGCTGAAGCTCCCTGTAAAGAATGGCTGGTTAGCGTCCCATTTCATGGTGAACGCTTATTCAAGGAAAACCTGGACAAATATATCCAGAAAATTTCCAGCGGTAAAAATACGCTCTTGCCGGTTAAAAGCAGAGTTAGAGGTCCCTCTTTAAGAGGCCTGCTTCTCCAGTCCCTGGGGCATCGGCTGTGTAACAGTTCCGACGGCCTCCTCGGTCAAATCCCGGGGGTAAAAAACAGGGACAGTAGCAGGGTAATGAGAAACCCTGGGTCAGGGGAGGTACAAAACCTCCCCCAAAGTTAAATTCATTGAAGCCCCCACTCAGTCGGGTGGGGGGAGGACTCCAGTTGTTCGCAAGAGACCTGGCGGGACACGATCAAGACAGATAGGTGCTCTCCGCAGTAGGTTTGGGATACAGTTTGGAGTTAAAAGACTCTCCTCCTTCCCATTTTTGAGGTCAAACGTGCCAAGGGATCCCCGGAAGAGAGAGTCCCTCCTGTTGGCACTAGAACAACTATTGCTCCAAGGAGTAATTATGGAGGTTCCCCTGGAAGAATGAGGGTTCGGGTTTTACTCAAACCTCTTTACAGTCCCGAAGCAAACGCGGTCGGGAGGCCCATATTAATTCTAGAAGGGCTATACAAATTCCTGTATATCAGGACTTTCCGATGGAGTCGATCCGATCGGTGGCCACTGCCCTACAAGGGGAGGATTGGTTAGCCACGATCGACATCAAAGATGCTTATTTGCACATTCCCATCTTTCCAGTCCACCAAAAATTTCTACGCTTTGCAGTAGAAGGGCGCCATTTTCAGTTCAGAGCCTTACCCTTCGGTTTGGCCACAGCACCACGAGTGTTTACAAAAATTCTGGCCCTTTATTGGCCAATCTAAGAACACAAGGTGTAATGATAATGGCATATCTGGATGACTTGTTGCTGATAGACCACTCAGTGAAAAAACTAGACGTGGTCGTTCACAAGACGATCAAGTATCTGGAATCTCACGGTTGGATTATCAACCGAGACAAGTCAGCCCTAAAAACCAGTCAAAAGTCTGGAATACTTGGGGCTAAGGTTGGATTCAGGCCAGAGAAAAATATTCTTGCCTCGAGGAAAGGTGTTGTCTTTGAAAGATTTGATCCACTTAGTGGGTACAAAAAAGACAGCCGTCCATACGCCTGTATATGAGGCTGCTGGGAAAAATGGTGGCATCATTCGAAGCAGTACCCGACGGTCAATTCCATTCAAGGAATTTGCAAGGGGCCATACTGTCAGCCTGGAACAAAAAAGTTCAGGCCCTAGACTTACAATGTCCTTGTCCCCTTCCGTTCGCAAGAGCCTCCGTTGGTGGTGGGTTCCCCAGAATCTGGAAAAAAGGAAATCCTTCAGTCCGATTTCTTGGAAGGTGGTCACTACAGATGCCAGCCTTATAGGCTGGGGAGCAGTACTGGAGCAATAGTCTCTCCAGGGCAGATGGTCGGATGCAGAAAAGGCCCTGCCCATCAATCTCTTAGAGATACGAGCAGCCCGGTATGCCCTAGTAGCATGGACATCCAAACTCCAAGGGTCCCCTGTCAGAATTCAATCAGACAATGCCACAGCAGTGGCATATATCAATCATCAGGGGGGCACCAGGAGTCGTGCAGCCCAGAGGGAAGTAAATTACATCCTGAAATGGGCAGGAAAAATATGTCCCAGCCATATCTGCGGTATTCATTCCAGGAGTGGAGAATTGGAAGGCGGACTTTCTAAGTCGCCAGCAATTAGGCCCAGAGGAAGGGTCCCTTCACCCCGAGGTTTTCTGGACAATATGTCAGCGGTGGGGAACATCGGATGTAGATCTTCTAGCATCCAGATTCAACGCAAAGGGGGACAGGTTTGTCTCTCGGACAAGGGATCCCCCTAGCTTGCGGCTCGGATGCCCTAGTGTTCCCTGGGGATATATGCATTCACACCGCCACAATGGTTACCTCGATTACTCCGCAGAATCAGGGTAGAAAAGAAACCAGTGATTCCGGTGGCTCCAGCGTGGCCCCGAAGAGCGTGGTACGCGGAGATTGTAAAATTTCAGTGGGGAGTCCTTGGACTCTCCCACGTCGTCCGGCTTTCGCAAGGACCGATATACCACCCTTCCTTACCAGCCCTAGGTTTGACGGCCTGGCTATTGAAGCCCACATTCTAAAAAAGAGAGGGCTCTCTAATGCTGTGGTATCTACCATGATCAATGCCAGGAAGCCGGTATCCAGGCAGATCTACTATAGAATCTGGAAGGCGTACATCGCGTGGTGTGAGGCCAAGAAATGGCATCCACATAAGTACGTAATAGGTAGGATTCTGGACTTCCTACAGTGGGCTGTAGATAGGAAGCTTGCCTTGAGTACTATCAAGGGTCAGATTTCGGCCTTGTCAATATTTTTTCAAAGGCCCTTGGCTTCGCATTCACTAGTCAAAGCCTTTATACAAGGAGTGATGCGTATTAGGCCTCCGGTTAATATTCCCATATGTCCATGGGATCTAAACTTGGTTCTGTCGGTTCTACAGAAACAACCATTTGAACCATTACAGCATATTTCCTTGGTGCTTCTCACCAGGAAATTGATTTTTCTAGTAGCCATTTGTTCGGCTAAAAGAGTGTCGGAATTAGCAGCTATGTCCTGTAAGGAGCCATATCTGGTTATCCATAAGGACAGAGTAGTGTTACGTCCTCATCCAGCCTTTCTTCCTAAGGTGGTATTGAGGTTTCATTTGAACCAAGATGTGGTTCTTCCTTCTTTTTTCCCCAAACCTACTTCGGTAGAGGAAAAGTTATTGCATTCTTTGGATGTAGTAAGAGCAGTTAAAGCTTATCTAAAAGCCACTGCTCAGATTCGCAGAACGGATACTTTGTTTATTCTGCCGGAAGGCCCCAGAAAGGGTAAGGCAGCGTCAAAATCTACTTTAGCCAAGTGGATTCGACAGGTCATAATACAAGCCTATGGCTTGAGAAGGAGACCGCCTCCGTTCAAAGTTAGAGCGCACTCCACGAGAGCAGTTGGAACTTCATGGGCAGTGCATCACCAGGCCTCCCTGGCTCAAATCTGTAAGGCCGCAACATGGTCTTCAGTACACACGTTTACTAGGTTCTACCAGGTGGACGTTGGAAGTCAGGAGGATGTCGCCTTTGGGCACAGTGTGTTGCAGGCCGCAAAAGATCCTCATGTCTGATAGCGCTCAGCTTATATATGGTGTATCCCCCCCCTCATTTGGCATTGCTTTAGGACATCCCATTAGTAATGACTATGTCGCTCTGTGTCCCGTGATGTACGAGAAAGAAAATAGGATTTTTATAACAGCTTACCTGTAAAATCCTTTTCTTGGAGTACATCACGGGACACAGAGCTCCCGCCCCTCTTTAGGGACACTTATTGCTTTGCTACAAAACTGAGGTGCTCCCGGATGGGAGGGGCTTATATAGGGGAGGGTACTTCCGGTTTTGGAAGTTGCCAGTGCCAGCACCTGACGGTATCTATATAACCCATTAGTAATGACTATGTCGCTCTGTGTCCCGTGATGTACTCCAAGAAAAGGATTTTACAGGTAAGCTGTTATAAAAATCCTATTTTTTCATTCCGGGACACTGTATTGTCCTGGAATTAAGGTGCCGGGACCCGGGACAGACCTGCAAAATGCGGGACTGACCCGGGCAATTCGGGACATGTGGTCACCCTAACCGCCGGTGGGTCACCAACGCGACCCACGGAAGGGTTCTTAAAGGGGACGTACCTGTACGCCCTTGTGCCTGTCCGTGCCATTCTGTCGACGTACATCGTCGTGCGGCAGTACTTAAGTGGTTAAATAACAAACATTTTATACTTACCTGCTTTGTGTAATAGTTTTGCACAGGGAAGCCCTGATCCTCTTTTCTTGGGTCCATTGCTGGCCCTGCTTCTCCTCACCCCTGCTAAGTGCCCCCATAGCAAGTCTCTTGCTATGGGGGCACTCGTGCATGCTTGCTCTCAAACCTGCTCTGTGTGTCCATAGACACACAGAGCACAGCTAAGCCCCGCTCCCTCCTCACTGGCTGTGATTGACAGCAGCAGGAGCCAATGGCTCCTGCTTGCTGTCTCTGAGCCAATGAGGAGGGAGAGAGCTGGGAGAGCCGCTGCTCTTGTGCACATCGCTGGCTCAGGTAAGTATAAGGAGGAGGGAGGGGGGCGAGGGGGCGGGGGTTAGCTGCACATAGGTTTTTATTTTTATTTTTTACCTGTAGTTAAAGAACCTTCAACATTAGAACCACTTTAAGGAAATATTTTCAGCACTACAGAACAATTTCATTTGAATGTGACTTACTACTATTAGCTATACCATGACGTGGATAAATGAGAACCTTCACAGGCATCAATTACTGTAATGTCAGGATACACTATGATGTGCTATTGCTCTGTGATATAAAGTGCTGCTGTGGTGAGATGTAATTTACTATTAAAGTGGCACTTGTGACTAATGACATAATTTGCTGTAATGGCATAATAAGGTATCATGTCTGTTGCTGGGTGATGTAATGTGCTGTTGCAGTGCAATATGAATTGCTTATGTTACTTTACTTAATTATTTTAATCTCGTGATAATGTTCTTCTTAAAATGTTCAGTTCAGAGACATAAATATTGTGTAGAAGGGAAATCAATTTCCTTTTTCTTTTTTCTTTTTTTTTGCATTTAAAGCCCACCTTCAGGTTGGACATTATGCACCCCAGTTTTTGGGGCACCTTGTTTTGTATCCTCTCCTGGCTCTCCAACCACCTTTTTTTTTTTTTTGAGTACAGACTCCCACCTTACACCAAGGTCCCCATCAAAATCCCCCTTGCTTTTTACATGAGGGCCCCCATTAAAGTCCCCATTTTACAGCAGGACCCTTTACATCGGAGCCCACCCCCCCCCCTTACATTAAAGTCTCCCAATAATAATCCATGTCTTTATGGATCTTGTTTTGTTACATAGTTACATACCGTATATACTTGAGTATAAGCCGAGTTTTTCAGCACATTTTTTTGTGCTGAAAATGCCCCCCTCGGCTTATACTCGAGTCACCTTTTTGCGCCTGATTTCCCGGACTTTGGAGACCCGCTACCGGCCGTCCGTAGGTCCCCTGGACCCCAAACTTAGCACACATGTAGCCCCACTCTTCCTCTACAAGTGTAAAAAGTTTGTTGTTCGGGGAACCTATGACCGGGGAGCACCGATTTTTCAAAGCCGGGCACCTCTTACATAGACTCCCATGTTAAACAGTAATTTCTCTGGTGATGTTTGGTACCTGTTATCAGCCGGTTGTAGGTCCCCTGGACCCGAAACTTGAAACACATATACCTCCATTTCTTCTCTACAAGTGTGCAAAGTTTGTTGCCCGGGGGACCTACGCCTGGGAGCACCGATTTTTCAAACCCGGGCACCCCTTCCATAGACTCCCATGTTAAACGTCATTCTAGTAATGGACACAGTGAGACATGCACATGGGCACAGTGAGGCACAGTGAGGCATGCAGATGGACACCCTAGCCTTATACTCGAGTCAATAAGTTTTCCCAGTTTTTTGTGGTAAAATTAGGTGCCTCGGTTTATATTCGGGTCGGCTTATACTCGAGTATATACGGTAGTTAGTCAGGTTGAAAAAAGACACAAGTCCATCCAGTTCAACCATAAAAAAAAAAAAAAAAAAATATCGTAAATCCCATATACCCAATTCTATACCCACAGTTGATCCAGAGGAAGGCAAAAAACCCCAGCAGAGCATGATCCAATTTGCTACAGCAGGGGAAAAAATTCCTTCCTGATCCCCCGAGAGGCAATCGGCTATTCCCCGGATCATCTTTACCTATAAATGTCAGTACCCAGTTATATTATGTACATTTAAGAAAGAAAGGCCCTTCTTAAAGCAATTTACTGAGCTGGCCAGAACCACCTCTGCAGGGAGTCTATTCCACATTTTCACAGCTCTTACTGTGAAGAAACCTTTCCGTATTTGGAGATTAAATCTCTTTTCCTCTAGATGCAAAGAGTGCCCCCTTGTCTTTTGTGTTGACCGTAAAGTGAATAACTCAACACCAAGTTCACTATATGGACCCCTTATATATTTGTACATGTTGATCATATCCCCCCTTATTCTCCTCTTCTCAAGAGTGAATAAATTCAGTTCCTCTAATCTTTCCTCATAGCTGAGCTCCTCCATCCCTCTTATCAGTTTGGTTGCCCTTCTCTGCACTTTCTCCAGTTCCCCAATATCCTATTTGAGAACTGGGGCCCAAAACTGAACTGCATATTCCAGATGAGGTCTTACTAATGATATGAACAGGGGCAAAATTATATCTCTCTCTTTTTTGTGCACTGGTGCACAGTCGTGTTGGAACAGTAAGGGGTCATCACACTTCTAAACCTTGTGGACGGCCTTCCCAGAAGAGTTGAAGCTGTTATAGCTGCAAAGGGTGGGCCAACTCAATATTGAACCCTACGAACTAAGACTGGGATGCTTTGTGCACTGGTGAGCAGTCATGTTGGAACAGGAAGGAGCCACCCCCAAACTGTTCCCACAAAGTTGGGAGCATGAAATTGTCCAATGCTAACGCCCTAAGAGTTCTTTTCACTGGAACTAAGGGGCCAAGCCCAACCCCTGAAAAACAACCCCATGCCATAATCCCCCCTCCACCAAATGATTTGGACCAGTGCACAAAGCAAGGTCCATAAAGATATGGATGAGCGAGTTTGGGGTGGAGAGAACTTGACTGGCTTGCACAAAGTCCTGATCTCAACCCGATAGAACATCTTTGGGATGAATTAGAGTGTAGACTACGAGCCAGACCTCCTTGTCCAACATCAGTGCCTGACCTCACAAATACGCTTCTGGAATAATGGTCAAACATTCCCATAGACACACTCCTAAACCTTGTGGACAGCCTTCCCAGAAGAGTTGAAGCTGTTATAGCTGCAAAGGGTGGGCCAAATCAAAATTGAACCCTCCGGATTAAGACTGGGATGCCATTAAAGTTCATGTGCGTGTAAAGGCAGGTGTCCCAATACTTTTAGTAATATAGTGTGTCTTTTTTTCCTGGGGTCTTCTGTCCAGTCCCATGACACCATGGGGGACAGATGGTTATGATTCCCTGCAGTATTGGATCCAGGTCAGCAGGATGGAGCACCCCCAAGGGATATGTTCATGAAACCCTGGGCTCACAGAAAGTGGGTTAAATGGAGCTGAACCTCCCTCAACCAGAAAGACGGGCTACATTTGATTTCAAAGTGTAACATTTTACACTTTAATCCTTTCAGTTGTGGAGGTACCCCATCTATTGAAGACGAATTGGTCCTTAACGTGATTTTGACTTCATGGTTATAGCCAGAGATCCTCCTTTTATCTACATGTTACATTTGACTTCAAAGGGGTTAGAAGACACTGGAGGGAAGGTGTGGGTTGCAGTGGGAGCTGCTTTTCCAATTTTTTTTTTTTAATTTAGCCAGTGCTGGGCTTATTATTTATTTTAACCAGAGCTGCTTTTTAAAAATGTATTTTCTCCTTGATCGTTATTTTGCCTCTCAAAGCAATAGCTGAATTCACTAAGCTACAGCGCATGTGTTCTTTGCAGCCTGGCTTGTGCTACTAATGCAGGTTGTGCAGTGACCTTATGGCATGCAGAGCCGGCTTAGACACACAACATATTTTTAGGATGGGGCCCACAGCAAGGAAATAGAACTACCGTATATACTCGAGTATAAGCCGAGGTTTTCAGCACATTTTTTTGTGCTGAAAATGCCCCCCTCGGCTTATACTCGAGTCACCTTTTTGCGCCTGATCTCCCGTATTTTGGGGACTCTGTACCGGCCGGCCATAGGGCCCCTGGACCCCAAACTTGGCAAACTTATAGCCCCACTCTTCCGCTACAAGTGTACAAAGTTTGTTGTCCAGGGGACCTACGGTCGGGGAGCACCGATTTTTCAAATCCGGGCACTCCTTCTATAGACTCCCATGTTAAACGGTATTTCTCCAGTAAATTTGGGGACCCGATACCGGCCGGCCGTAGGTCCCCTGGACCTGAAACTTGGCACACATATAGCCCCAGTTATCCTCTACAAGCAGGGGAGGGCTGGCGGCCTTAGGCCTGGGGGGCAAGTCCAGTCAAGTGGCCCATTGAACAACAGAATCAGCTCACTATCCATGGTCCACCTGGTTTTTCAATGCAGCCTCACCAGTGCCCATCAGTGCAGCCTGATCACTGGGGCAGGTTACATGGGGTGTATGGTGGGGCGGATGGGGGGTCAGCTAGGGGTGTCAGGGTCTCTCACCTCGGTCTCCTGGGAGGGGTAACGCTCCTGATCCTGGGGTCAAGTTGCAGCCAGCGCCCAGCCCTGCAGCCCTGCGTCCCGACTCCCTGGCACGTCCTGCCTCTGCCTGCTTCCAAGAATCCGGTCCCAGGGAGTTGTAGTTTCCTCTGCACTGCTGTGTTTTCCACCCACCAGAAGCTTGAGTGCGGACTACAACTCCCGGAATGCAACAGCTAGTGGTTGGCCGCCATGGCCGTGCCCCCGGCCCGACTTCCTAGACCAGAATAAAAAAGAAAATGGTAGCTGGCAGCGGCTGCCGGCCATTTTGAACATAAGTTTGAACATAAGTTAGGGCGGCCTGGGAGGCAATTGCCACCCCGCCCCCTGGCCCAGCCTTCCCCTGTCTACAAGTGTGCAAAGTTTTCTGTCTGGGGGACTTGCAGCCAGGGAGCACAGATTTTTTTAAAGCCGGGCACCCCTTCTATAAACTCCCATGTTAAACGTAAGTCTAGTGATAGACACAGTGAGGCATGGACACAGTGAGGCATGGGCACAGTGAGGCATGGGCACAGTGAGGCATGGGCACAGTGAGGCATGGGCACAGTGAGGCATGGACACAGTGAGGCATGGACACAGTGAGGCATGGACACAGTGAGGCATGGACACAATGAGGCATGCACATGGACACAGTGAGGCAAAGTGAGACACAGTGAGGCATGCAGATGGACACCCTAGGCTAAAGCCTAGTACACACGACCGAGAATTGTCAGGGAAAAACGACTGTTTTTTTCCTGACGAGATTCTTGACAAGAATCTTGTCCCGGCCGAGTGTACACACGCTTGATTCAAAAGAACCGTCGTTCTTTTGAATGGAGTGAACGCGGTGGCGTCATCGACTACGACGAGCGTAAGCTCGTCACATTCAATGCCGTCGCTGCCATCTTGCTACACCCTACCTATGCCTAGGAAGATACCGCGCATGCATCAAAGTCATTTCGAGCATGCGTGGGTTTCCACGGCGACAGGTAAGCGTACACACTCTCGGGTTTCTCGTCGGGAAACAGGCCGACGAGAAAATAGAGAGCAGGTTCTCTATTTTTCTCATCGAGATTCTGGCCAGTTTTCTTGACGAGAAACCAGAAAGCCTCGTTCACACGGCCGGTTTACTCGGCAAGAAAGCTCTACCAGCATTTTTCTTGCAGAGAAAACCGGTCGTGTGTACGAGGCTTGATACTCGAGTCAATAAAATTTCCCAGTTTTTTGTGGTAAAATTAGGTGCCTCGGCTTATATTCGGGTCGGCTTATACTCGAGTATATACAGTATTTTTTTTCCTGAACACAATGTCTCTTATTACACACGCGCTACATTTACAATTGCCCACATTCTGGGAGATGACCTTCCCCCTTTCACCAAACAATCTCTGTGACCCGTTCCGGGGAAGGTTATCTCTCCGGAGCCTGTCAATATTACATTCACTTAGCCCCTTTAATGCCACAATAGAGGTGCTGAGACGCGATCGGTCTGCACTGAAATAGCCATGACATTTAATTTAGATGGGGAAAAAAAGAAACGTACAACAGATTCAATTAAATATATGCTATGGGTTGACCTTCTTGCAGGTTAAGGCAGAAGCTTCAGTGCTGAAGAGTACCTGTCAGGCATATATATGGGCGAGAAAGCCATTTGGTGGCTCCATAATATGTAATAAATGCCAATTTTTAGGAGTGACATTTAATTAGTAATGTTTTTAAAGCTGAACTCCTGACCATTGCTTTAAATAATAAGGGCACCAGTCAGCTTAAAAAAAAATCAAAAAGCAGATCAGGCGGAAATCATCAAAGTTTTCCCACTTTGATGCCCAGCCTCATTCAACTTTGAAGATTGAGGACATACTATGTGTAGCGGGTAGGTACTTTTCAGTATGCTGATTCGGGTGGAGACATCAGTGATGTTCAGTTCCCTGCGGCCCAGCAGGTGGTGCTGTCACTTTGAGCCGGGGTTGAACCATCACTGGAGTGCCATACCCTTTTTGGTCTCTCGCGGCTGTTGTGCAGCGGGGCGGGGAACCCGCTGGGCTGGCTGGGAGAGGCTATAAAAGGGGCGGACATCTTCGCCACGAGGTTCGAGTCCCAGGCACCTTTAGCCTGAGGGCTGCTGTCCAGCAATCGGTGTCCAGGCGGCCTAGGCCTGGACACGTGGAGTTCGGGAGTCACCCCAGACACCCTCAGTCTGGGGTGGGATGCATCATTCAGGCCTCGGGCCCAGCTTCTTCCACTGGGATCGGCCCGGGAGGAATCGTCCTAAGACACCCACAGAATCGGGTGTCTGAATCCAGGCGTAAGGGACCGCGCAGGTGACCTTCCCGTAGCTCTGGTGCAGCAGATTGCCAGTGCCGGGACAGGGCCTCCGAAGACCGTCGGAATGGATGTCCTCGCCAAACAGGGGCCATGTTCATACGGAAGGTGGTCCATGTTCTAAGGTCTGTGGCAGAGACCCCTACTCCGGTCAGTGGCAAAGACTGTTTTTCAGGCCTGTGGCAGGGGCCCCAACTAGTTCACCCGGTTGGTGGCAGCTACCAACTTCTCTGTGGCAGAGACCGTGCGCCAGGCCTATCCGCACGAGAAAGGGATAGGAGAGTTTATTGTGCCTGGGCCTACTCGTATCCACACCCCTGTCTGTCTGTTATGGGAGTTCAACTGAGTATGTTCATTCTGGTATTGAAGAAATAAAGGAGTGTTGAACCTTTAAATGGTGTGGGGCTCTATTACTGGCAGATACACCTCCACGGAAGAAGCGGAGGCTCCATACGCAGAATGCAGACCCGAAGGTAATCTAAAGAGACTTTGCTAAAACCTCATATACATTTAAGGTGAAAGCTGGGCGTAGTGTCCTGCACTCTCTCCTCCAGAGTACCCCTAGACAACAGCCAAGAACAACCGATACAAGAGAGGGAGAGAGTGAGGCCGCTACATATGTATGTGTAGCGGCCTCACCCCATCTCCTTTTTCTAGGGGTATGTCACGTGACAGGGTGAGATGCGCTACGGCCCATGTCCTCCCCATAGCTGTGGGTGAGGTGAAGGCCAGTATCAGTACATTCCTCGGGCCAATGTGTGTTAGTTATGAAGCTCAGTCCTGCTGTGCTGAAACCTCCCTTGCTCCCATTAACCAGAGTCCATACACCGATGCAGGGTCCAACACTTGTTTATTATACTTCCACAACAAACAGTTCTTTCACAGCCGATTCGTTGCGACCCATAACATAATGCAAACGGTGGGATGAGCAGGCCGAGGCACTATCCTGATTTCAATCTAAACCCCTGTGTTTTCACCAGGGGTTATAGCAGCTTTGCTTAGCACAGAACATAGAACTTGTGAGTCTCTACCAGCAACTCCATAGAACACAGATGGGAGTACCTTCGCTGCGCTGCGGCCCCTATCAGGGGAAGATGCCCCTCTAAGGGAGTTACCAGAGGCCCATCCGTCACCGGGTTGATGCTGCTCCGGAATCTCCGGACGGGTGACCTCCCCGGCCTCCTCACCTCAGATGCGGGTCCCCTCGCAAGGCGGCACCCTCGGATCACTTCGCCCTCGCGGGACCCAGTCGAAGTCACTGGGCCCCAGGCCTACGACACAGCACCTCACCCCAGGCCGAAGGCGCCCGGGATGGACCCCAACTTCGTTCCGGTCAGGCCTAGGGCGCCTGGGCCGGAACCTTTAACCGCCCGCACCCAGGCCTAAGGTGCCTGGGTGCGTGAAGAGAAAATCCTCCCAGACCTCTCCCCCTTTTATCTCCTCCCTTCAACACCACGGCGGGTTCCCCGCCCCAGCTGTACCATCTCCGGAAAGGGACAAAAAGGGTAGCACTGCGGCAGTGATTCTACCTTGAGCCTGTAGGTACCCCGCCACCCACAGGCCAAGGAGAATAATTCACCACCCAATCCTCCACGAATTACAAAAAGGGGTCCAGAACCTTCACAATTACACACCTGGGTCACACTACCCACAGGTGTACCCCAACTAAATTTAAAGACCCCGCTACATATGTACGAATAAAGCCATGTACACATGGCTGGGAATCCCGTCAGGAAAAAAACTTCGGTTTTCCTGACGACATTCCTGGCAAGCTTTTCTTGCAAAACCGTGCAAACAGACGGCCATTCAAAAGAACCGCCGTTCTTTTGAATGGCAAGAACGTGGTGACGTCACTGACTACGACGAGCCGGCGCTCGTCACATTCGATGCCGTCGCCGCCATCTTGCTTCACCCTACACTACCCTTGTATGCTACCGCACATGCGTCGAAGTCTCATCGAGCATGCGCGGGTTTCCCTGGGGACAGGTAAGCATGTAGCCTCGTACACACGCACGGTTTTCTCGTCGGGAAACAGGCCGACGAGAATCCCGATGAGAAAATAGAGAGCAGGTTCTCTATTTTTCTCGTTGAAATTCCCGGCAGTTTTCCCCGATGAGAAACCATACACACGACCGGTTTTCTCGGCAAAAAGCTCTCCCAGCAGTTTTCTTGCAGAGAAAACCGGCCGTGTGTACGAGGCTTGAGAATAGAACAATGGTCCTGCGCCCTGAGAAAGCATCACCACGACACCCTACGATATCATCGGATCAGCACTGATCATTGCATCTCTGTTAAAAATTTTTTTAATCTTTTGTCATTAACCGCTTCAGCCCCGGACCATTGTGGTGGTCAAAGACCAGGCCACTTTTTTGCGATTCGGCACTGCGTTGCTTTAACTGACAATTGCGCGGTCGTGCGACGTGGCTCCCAAACAAAATTGACGTCCTTTTTTTCCCACGAATAGAGCTTTCTTTGGTGGTATTTGATCACCTCTGCGGTTTTTATTTTTTGCGCTATAAACAAAAAAAGAGAGACAATTTAAAAAAAAAAGGCAAAATGTTTTACTTTTTGCTATAATAAACACAGTTTAGGCCGATACATATTCTTCTACAGAATTTTGGTAAAAAAAATATCGCAATAAGCGTTTATTGATTGGTTTGCGCAAAAGTTATAGCTTCTACAAAATAGGGGCATTTTTATAAATATTTTTTTTTTACTAGTTATGGCGGCGATCAGCGATTTTTTTATCGTGACTGCGACATTATGGCGGACACATCGGACACTTTTGACACCATTTTGGGACCATTGTCATTTTTACAGCGATCAGTGCTATAAAAATGCACTGATAACTGTAAAAATGACACTGGGAGTGAAGGGGTTAACCACTAGGTGGCGCTGCAGGGGTTAAGTGTGACCTAGTGGGTGACTCTTATGCCGCGTATACACGACCGTTTTTAATGTCATTGAAAAAAAAACGCATTTTTCTCGACGTGATTTTTCGTGCTTCCTCTCAAGCCTGCCTTGCCTACACACTATCGTGGAAAAAAATGCTCGAGTAAAGCGCGGTGACGTCCAACACGTACGACGGCACTATAAAGGGGAAGTTCCATTCGGATGGCCCCACCCTTCATGTTAGTAAAGTTTGGTGAGAGACGATTCGCGCTTTTCAGCCTCGTGCTTTTCAGTCCGTTACAGCGTGACGAATGTGCTATCTCCATTACGAACGCTAGTTTTACCAGAACGAGCACTCCCGTCTCATACTTGATTCTGAGCATGCGCATTTTTTTTCACGTCGTTAAAGCCTACACACGGCCGTTTTTCATGATGAGAAAAACGACGATGTAAAAAACGACGTGAAAAATTGGAGCATGTTCCAATTTTTCTCATCGTGATTCTCTGCGTTTTTCTCGTCGGGAAAAATGCTGAAAACCCCACACAAGATCATTTTTAATGACCATTTTAATTTTTTTTATTTTTCACGTCATTAAAAACGATCGTGTGTACGCGGCACCACTGTTAGGGGGCGTGGCTACACGTGACATGTCACTGATGACCGTTCCCGACAGGCCCGTTGCGACAAGGCAAGCAAACAAAGCAATTGCTTGGGGCCCCGAGCTGGCCTGGCGCCCCAAGCAGGGCTCTTGCCGCGCTTCCTATAAATGCCGCAGCCGCCTGAGCGCTCTATAGAGAGCCTTTAGGCAGCTGCAGCACTGCTGCCTCTCTCATCACTTCCCCTTCCCTGTAGCGTGGCCGAGCTCCTCGTCCTTCCTCCTGTCAGTCCGGCCGGGTACCGCACGGTACAGAAGATTCCGTTTCCTGTTCCCGGCCGGACTGACAGGAAGTGCACACTGAGTGCTCACTTCCTTTCAGTCCGGCCGGTAACAGGAAACTGAATCTCCTGCCGCGTGTTACGGTTGGGAGGGGGGGGGTAAAAAGAACATGGGGTGGAGTAAAAAAAAACATAGGGAGGGGGAGTAAAAAAAATTGAGCGTGATGTTCACCAGTCTTTGGACATGGAGGACATTGTGATTGCCTTTGCAGAAAACAAGGCTTGCAAACAGCAGTTTTAGATAATTTGCACATATTTGTGAGTTCTGAAAAATGTTATTGTGAGTGTGTATGTATGTGTGTATGTATGTATGTATGTGTGTGTGTGTGTGTGTTTTAAGTATGTTGGATTTAGTTATTGTGCACTTTTTTAATGTATATTTGATTTTTTGGTACAGTGGTGTTTTTTTCAAATGTTCAATTGTTGAAAATGTTCAAATTTTTTCACATTATGTGCAACAGCAGTATTTGCACTGTAAACCTTTTTTTATATAAAGTGTGGGTGAACTTAAACTGTATCGCTATGTTGTGGTTCCTGTAAGCTTTGCGTGCGTGTGTGCGGAGGGGGGGGGGGGGGTTGGGGGGCCTCCATGTCTATTTTGCTTGGGGCCCCCAAATTCCTTCAAACGGCCCTGGTTCCCGATCACAGGGAACAGTCATCAGTGACAGTGTCACTAGGCAGAATAGGGGAATGCCTTGTTTACAAAGGCATTCCCCTGTTCTGCCCTCGCCGACTGCAATTGAGGGCCGCCCGGGAACATCGAGTTCCCGGGACCCGCGGCCGCACTTTTGAGGCACGCGGCGGCAAATTTTAAAGGGACTTACCTGTACGCCAATGTGCCTGCCCGTGCCATTCTGTCGGCGTGCGGCGGTCGGCAAGTGGTTAAAAAGCCATATTTGATCTCCAGTCAATGACGTGGTCATGGCTTAGATAATTTCATCAGTCTGCTGCAGGCAGGAGGAAGCATTTTCTCAGTCTCCTCTCCCCCCAGGGATCAGAATGCAACATTGTAACTTTGTAGCAAGTCACAAGATGAGAGGCTGCAGCAAGGGCAGACATACAGTACTGGATGTGAAGAAATGCTGTAAAGAATGCGCTCAAAATTATATATGTTTTAATTGTTTTTTTTTTAATCAATTAAAAAAAATGCAATGTGAGCGAACAGAAGAAAAATCCAAATCAAATCAATATTTGGTGTGACTAACCTTTGGCTTCAAACCAGTGTCAATTCTTACAGGTGCACACTTTGTACAATTGCACAAAGTCAGGGATTTTGAAGGATAAGGCCTCATGCCCACGGACGTTTTTTACAGCCGCGTTTTTGGGCGTTTTTTTCACCTGAGTCTGATTCGATTCCTGGGTTTCAAGTCTGCAAACTATGCCCTGCAATGGATCATCCGCGGGTAGCGGGATGTCAGCCGGGTTCATGGCTGATCAAACTGTCAAGGTCACCTGTGGCCAGGTGACAGATACACACCGTAGGGGGACAGGAGTGCACCGCGAGGTAGTGAACCCTATGGCTGGCTTCTGCGGATAGGAAACTGGGTGGTTGTGGAAAGCGGGACCAGAGGAGCACAACCGGGATCCTAACGGAAGCTAGAGCCAAGATTCCCCAGGGCGCGGAGTCTAAGACCCAGCTGGTCTTCTCCAGGGCCTCTAGTGGTGAGGATGTTAGCTGCAGGCTGGGACCAGGTCGCGGCCCCTGGAGTTTCCTAGCTCACGCCCCGTAGGATAAGGGGAAAAGAGGGGAAGCAGCAGCGCACGATAAGAGAGAACCGAATAACAAGCTGAAGGTCAGGGGCCACAAGCAGACAAGGATAACGAAGAACGAGCCGAAGGTCAAGGGTCACGAGCAGACAGGGATAGTCGGGGACAAGCCAATAACGTAACAGAGAGACAGACGTAGCACACGGCAGGCAGGAACTCAAACACACAATGCCTAACAAACACGTTGATCAGCAAAGCAGGCTTGCAGTGCACAGGTTAATGTAGTGTTCTGTGATAGGGCCTGGGGTGGAGTCTGGCTGGGAGGAGATTATAAAGGAAGCCAGGTGAAAGGGTTCTGGCCTCTAAGATGAACACATGGGAAGGAAGGTAAGCTGACAGACAAACACTACTGCATATCCATGACAATAAGTTAGTCTTAGATCATGGATGCCTGTAGATTTACAGTTTTTAGAGTTACGGTGAATTTCTACTTTAACTGAAATAGAAACAGCTGTGTAGAAGGATTAAAACTGGGTGAGGAACAGCCAAACTCTTCTACTAAGGTGAGGTTGAGGAGGACAGTTTCATGTCACAGGTCATACACCATGGCAAGACTGAGCACAGCTACAAGACATACAGCCAATGCCATTAAGAAATATCCTCAGCATAAAGAAGAACAAGGAGTCCTGGAAGTGATAATTTAGTCCCCACAGAGCTCTGATCTCAACATCATGGAGTCTGTCTGGGATTACATGAAGACGGATTTGACACTTAACTGTCCAGCGCACAATCGCTCGTCTTTCGGCTGTCCCCGCCGCCATCCTCGGTATGGGAATCAGGAAGTGAAGCATTGCGGCTTCACTGCCCGGTTCCCTACTGCGCATGTGCGAGCCGTGCTGCGCGTCCTCACTGGTCCCCCGCTGTCTCCTGGGACCAGTGTGTTTCCCAGAAGACAGGGGGAGGGATGGGATGTGGAGTGACTCCCGTGGGAGTCTATTCCCGGAAGTGGGTGCAAATACCTGTATTAGACAGGTATCTTCACCCCTCTCCCCCCTGAAAGGTGCCAAATGTGACACCGAAGGGGGGGAGGGTTCCGAAAAGCGGATGTTCACTTTTTGTGTGGACCTCCGCTTTAATCATGTTTGTTTAATAACATTTTTAATTTTGTAATATCAATTTCTATTGATTTTTTTTTTGTACCTCCAAACTCCCATTTATTTCTCTATACAGTCTTAAATTTAGTTAACCACTTGCTTACTGGGCACTTAAACCCCCCTCCTGCCCAGACCAATTTTCAGCTTTCAGCGCTGATGCATTTTGAATGACAATTGCGCGGTCATACAACACTGTAACCCAAATTACATTTTTATCATTTTTTCCCCACAAACAGAGCTTTCTTTTGGTGGTATTTGATAACCTCTGCCGTTTTTATATATTTTTTTTAAAAAGACTGATTTAAAATATACCGGTGTGTATGTGTATATATATATATTTTGTTATAAAATTTTGTAAACAGGTAATTTTTCTCCTTCATTGATGTACACTGATGAGGCGGCACTGGTGGGCACCGATAAGGCGGTACTGGTGGGCACTGATAGGCAACACTGAGAGGTGGCACTGATGGGTGGCACTGGTGGGCACTGATAAGGCGGCACTGGTGGGCACCGATAAGGCGGCACTGGTGGGCACCGATAAGGCGGCACTGGTGGGCACCGATAAGGCGGCACTGGTGGGCACTGATAAGGCGGGTACTGGTGGGCACTGATAGGCAGCACTGAGAGGTGGCACTGATGGGTGGCACTGAAGGGCATTGATAGGCGGCACTGGTGGGCACCGATAAGGCGGTACTGGTGGGCACTGATAGGCAGCACTGAGAGGTGGCACTGATGGGTGGCACTGAAGGGCATTGATAGGTGGCACTGGTGGGCACTGAGAAGTGGCACTAATAGGTGGCATTGATAGATGGCACTAATAGGTGGCATTGATAGATGGCACTGATAGGTGGCAGTGATGGGCACTGATGGGTGCCAGTGATGGGCACTGATGGGTGCAAATAACGGGCACTGATGGGTGGCAATAATGGGCACTGGTTGGTTACACTGATAGGCAGCATTGCTAGGTGGCACTGATGAGGCACTGATTGGCGGCACTTGTGGGCATTGATAGGTGGCACTGTGGGAATTATTGGTGGCACTGTGGGCACTGGCAGGTAGCAAGTATCATACTGGCAGGCACTGGCAGCTGCCACTGATGAGGCACATCTGCCTCCTTCCTCTTCGGGACCGATGTCCCTTGTGAATGAGCCGGTGATCAGCTTTTTTTCCTCCTCATGCTGTCAGCGTGAGGAGAAAAAAAAAACGATTACCGATTCTTTGTTTACATCACGTGATCAGCTGTCATTGGCTGACAGCTGATCACGTGGTAAGGGGCAGGGATCGACCCCTTACTCGGATCGGTGATCACCCGAGTCTCAGTGACTCGGGTGATCACAGCGTGCGCCTGCAGGGACGTGCGGGGAGCGCGCGAAGGGGAGGCCGCTCTTAGTGGTGCTCTTAGTGCATTCTCCAGTCTCTAATACTAAACTATAGCTGATGCTTTGTTCCACTTCAAGAGATACAGAAGTTTCAGAAGCAGTTTATGTATCAGGGCACTGGGGGGGGCTGGAAAGTAGTTTTGGTTTACTAGCACTTTTATAACACTGCCGTGGCATGGCACCAAGCCGGTGAACCCATAGAGCCGCCTGAAAACCACTCTGCTCGGAATAATCTCTTCCAATAAACTTATTGATGTTTACTTTTGCTGCGCCGAGACTTTCAATAAGCTGCAAATTGATCGGGTCAGCGGTCTGTTCTTTCAGTGAGATAATTGGTCACTTTGGGGCCTTATCCACCCGTCCCAGGGTGATATCCCAGACTGTATTCATATCGGCCCATGGTAAGCGCATTTAACGCTGCTACTCGTGGGACCTTGAGATTGATCTGCGTATTATGAATATACCACACTTAATGAAAGTAAAGGCTTTTGAAGTTATAGAAGTTGATCTTTCAAATATTAATGGTAAAGACATTAAAAAGTTTAGAAATCCTCAGAGCCGCCCTACTTATCGAGCGGGAACAAGTACTGCGCTGCGTACACCTCGTCACCTGGAGGAAACAGACGCCGTATGAAACTTGACTTGATGTAGTTCAGGAGTTTTCAACCTTTTCATTATGAGCGCCACATCATGTGTTTTACAACTATACACTGAACCAGAGTCCCCCTTACTCCCTATATCAGAGTACTCTCTTCCATAAGGAAGCGGACGACCGCAACCAGCGTGGAACGCAAGATGGCACCTGGACCAGCGCTGACATCAGCGGAAGGACGTGCTGGCGTGGATGTGGGTGGTAACGTGCTTTTAAACTTCAGTTTCTTCCTTAAAGTAGATGTAAACCCGATTCATGAAATTTGAGCTGGATACATATATGCAGTGTTTTCTTATCTCTCTTCAAAGCACTGTGTCCCGTAGCTTTCTCCTGCCCAGTAGCTCTGTTATCAGCATGATAACTTCTCATGATTATGAGACAACTTCTGTAACATGAAAAGCACTTTCTAAAGGATATATACAGTCCGAAGTCCAAAGCCGGAAACTGGGGGGGGGGGGGGGGGAGGGGCTGATGGTGTATGTGACGCAGGCTTTTTTTTTTGGGCTGGGCCATGACTTAATGACTTACCTGACCTACATACACTGACGGTAGTGACCTACATACACTGACCTACCTGACCTACCTACACTGACCTACCTACAGTGACCTACATACACTGACCTACCTGACATACACTGACTTACATATACTGACCTACCTGACATACACTGACCTACCTGACCTACATACACTGACCTACATACACTGACCTACCTGACCGACATACACTGATGGTAGTGACCTACATACACTGACGGTACTGACCTACATACACTGACCTACATACACTGACGGTAGTGACCTACATACACTGACCTACCTGACCTACCTACACTGACCTACCTGACCTACCTACAGTGACCTACATACACTGACCTACCTGACATACACTGACTTACATATACTGACCTACCTGACATACACTGACCTACCTGACCTACATACACTGACCTACCTGACCGACATACACTGACGGTAGTGACCTACATACACTGACGGTACTGACCTACATACACTGACCTACATACACTGACCTACATACACTGACGGTAGTGACCTACATACACTGACCTACCTGACCTACCTACACTGACCTACCTGACCTACCTACAGTGACCTACATACACTGACCTACCTGACATACACTGACTTACATATACTGACCTACCTGACATACACTGACCTACCTGACCTACATACACTGACCTACATACACTGACCTACCTGACCGACATACACTGACGGTAGTGACCTACATACACTGACCTACCTGACATACATACACTGACCTACCTGACATACATACACTGACCTTCCTGACCTACATACACTGACCTACATACACTGACCTACCTGACCTACATACACTGACGGTAGTAACCTACATACACTGACCTACTTACACTGACCTACTTACACTGACCTACATACACTGACATTTACATACACTGTCTGACCTACCGAAGCTCAGCCGTGGTGTGCGGTGTCACAGCAGACAGTCAGTCATTCCGTCAGTCGTCAGAGGAGGAGCCGAGGAGGAGAGCCAAGGAGCCTGGGGGGGAGGAGAGCCAAAGAGCCTAAGGGGGGAGGAGAGCCGAGGAGGAGAGCCGAGCAGAGGAGTGCCACCCGCCCGAGTGCCGAGCGGGGATGTGGAGCGGCGGCCGCATTGTAATTCCCGCCTTCTGGAGCCTGCAGCGCCTATGATGGACGTCACACGTCCCACGGTCCCGTCATTGGACCAGTGAGACGTCCATCGTAGGTGTTGCGCAGGCTCCAGAAGGCGGGACCTGCTATGGCACTCGGCCACACTCGGCGGCGCTCAGGATCAGATCGGTCCCGGCGCTCGCCGCTCGCTCAGGGCTAACAACGGAGCCTTGCGAACATGAGACTCTGGGCTTTTCGGGGTCACAATCGGGGCTCCAGCCCCCCCTAGCCATCCCCTCCCGACGCCCCTGGTTGTGGGAGGTTGCTATAAATAGATTAGCAGACAGCTTGCCGTCTCACAGCAAAGCTCTGCACATTCCTTCCTTTACCAATGTGGAGTGGAGGTGTCTGCCTTTCCTCCAATCAGCTGTCCATTAATCCACAAATCCAGTAAGTTCGTAACTTTATACTTTGCCTGTTCTGCTGCTGCACCCTTGCCAACTACCCTGTTTCTGAACAATTCCTTCTTATGTTATGGTGGAGGGGGAGAGGTGCTCCGTAGTTCTGTCTTTGGGTGACAACAATGCTCCTACAAGGGTACAGCGTGGTAAGTGTTGTCACCTCAGGACAGGAAGTGTGTTATTTGAAGGATTACCAAATTAAAATAAAGAAAAAATATCTGAAAAGAAAACAAATTCAGCCACCATATCTAAAGACTGGTAAGCTACAAAAATATAACACATTTGTTGTTTGTTTGGATTCACTTTTAATTTCGGATGAAGTTGGAAAAGGTGAAAACCTTTCCCAGGTTATTTTCATGCTTTATAGCACTGGGGGAACATTCCCCTTACTATCAATCTCAGTGAGGACAACAGAAGTGAGTTCAGAACATATGTCTTCACCCTTACCCACTCCAAAATGTAAAATAGTATGTCTGGAGCTATCCTTTATTTGGGTTAACTATAAAGTGTACCTGTAGCAAACTTAGCAAACTTACCCACTAGAGCCCCGGAGGATTTGGCTCCCCAATGACCAGGCCACTTTTTGCGTCCCTTTAACTGACAATTGCGCGGTCGTGCGACGTGGCTCCCAAACAAAATTGACGTCCTTTTTTTCCCCACAAATAGAGCTTTTCTTTTGGTGGTATTTGATCACCTCTGCGGTTTTTATTTTTTGCGCTATAAACAAAAAAAGAGGGACAATTTTGAAAAAAAAAAGCAATATTTTTTACTTGCTATAATAAATATTCCCAAAAAATATATAAAAAAACAAATTTTTTTCCTAAGTTTAGGCCGATACGTATTCTTCGACATATTTTTGGTTAAAAAAATCGCAATAAGCATTTATTGACTGGTTTGCGCAGAAGTTATAGCGAGTACAAAATGGGGGGGGGGGATAGTTTTATGGCATTTTTATTAATATTTTTTTTTACTAGTAATGGCGGCGATCTGCAATTTTTATCGTGACTGCGACATTATGGCGGACACATCGGACACTTTTGACGCTGTTGGCTCACTGTCATCTACATTTGCACATTGGCCTTGGGGAATCCACAGTGCTCCCTGCTTGTCCACGTGTCCCTACCTCCGCTCCCATGCCAGACATCTTTAAACAGCTCTGATCCTCTGTTCACATCTATGCAGTTGACATCACCATTGCATTCGCCCCTAAAGAATTGGTATACCCCAACGAAACGCGTCGGACTTACATAGATGCATGATGTCCATACAGATAATTTTATGTCTTTTACATTGTTTTACTCCAAGATTTTCCAATACTATCCAGCCCCTTCAGTGGTTCATGTTGTGCAGGACTTGTCTTTACTCCATGATATGCCAAGCACCATGGCGTCAATATGTATATGTGGTTTTTAGCATGCTCTGCGTTTATGTGGTTTGTGTATGCATTTTTATGTAATCCAATATGCTGTACATGATCTTACAAGGTATATTAAAATGCTTTTTGCTAAGAATGCTTTTTGGTATACATCTCTCATTCAAAGTCCCCAACAAACTCCCCCCTTTTTTGTCAGAACCCATATAAGCAATACTGTGTTTTACATGCCACATGCTTACTCTACATAGTGATTGGCCTCATTTAAAGTCCCCCTGACCAAACTCTCCTTTTCTATGGGGGACACATCGGACACTTTTGACGCTATTTTGGGACCATTCACATTTATACAGCGATCAGTGCTATAAAAATGCACTGATTACTGTATAAATGTGACTGACAGGGAAGGGGTTAACCACTTGGGGGCTAGGAAGGAGTTAGGTGTGTCCTAAGGAGTGATTCTAACTGTGTGGGGGCGGGGCTTACTGTGACATGACACTGATCACTGCTCCCGATGAGAGGGAGCAGACGATCAGTGCCCTGTCACTAGGCAGAACAGGGAGATGCCTTGTTTACACAGGCATCCCCCCGTTCTGCCACTCCGTGACACAATCGCGGGACACCAGCGGACATCGAGTCAAGGAGCTTGCAGTGCTAGCACGCCCACATGGTGGCAAATTTAAAGGGACGTACCCGTATGCCCATTTGCCTATCCGTGCCATTCTGCCGATGTAAAAGTGCGTGCGCTGGTCGGCAAGTGGTTAAAGGTATTAAAGAATAATTCAAACCAAACTACTATTTCATTGTTTGGTATATGATGGGGGATTAACCACCTGATATGTAGAGAATACAAGTCTGTTTAGCATTATGGAGAATATATCAGGAGGAACTGGGACACACAAGGATGGGCAGGGACAACCATAACTCCTAGGTGGACAGGATCGAGAATTATGTAAGAGAATTCCCACTTTTGGAGCCCACAGGACATTTAAAAAGCCAAGGGCTGTCTCAGCATGTCGTGCCCAAATGATGGCTATAATATCACTTTTGGGTGGTGTGACGGGAGGGCCCGGGGAACCCAGAATCCCTTGGAAATGTTGGGAAACCCTTGTTTCAGCTCCCCATGCACCTCTTATGTCTAAGTCACCCTGTGCCATCCTGGCACAGGGTGACTGAGAAAATATATCTTGGATTACTTAAAATGGGAAAGTAATATTTATCCACAATATCTCCCAGGATATATGTAAAGACTATTCTTGGTTAGGGATGAGCTCGGTGTTCGAGTCGAACATAGGTTCGACTCGAACATCGGCTGTTCGCGCGTTTGGCGAACAACGAACGATTTGGGCCGTTCGCGCCAATTTCGAGTGACGCGAACGGCCCACAATACACTGCGCCATCGCAGTGTAATCCCGGCGCTGTGATTGGCCAAGCATGCACTGTGACCCTGCATGCTTGGCCAATCACAGCGCTGGCAGCGAGGAGAGCAATGATTGGCCACGGGCAGGATGCCTGTGGCCAATTATAGCTGAGGGGGTTTAGTATATGCCCCACACTATAAAAGGCCGCCAGCGCGGCGGCCTTGTGTAGTGTGTTCCGGAGCAGGGAAAGTGAAGGATAGGCAGGGACAGTGTCAAATATTGTCAAATCTATTCTTTGCTAAACCTTGTGTGTAGGGACAGAGAAGGATAGGCAGGGAGAGTGTCAGTGCCATATTCTTTGCTAAACCTTGTGTGTAGGGAGAGAGAAGGATAGGCAGGGAGAGTGTCAGTGTCATATACTTTGATAAACCTTGTGTACAGGGAGAGAGAAGGATAGGCAGGGGACGGTGTCAGTGTCATATTCTTTGCTAAACCTTGTGTGCAGGGAGAGAGAAGGATAGGCAGGGAGAGTGTCAGTGTCATATACTTTGATAAACCTTGTGTGCAGGGAGAGAGAAGGATAGGCAGGGGACAGTGTCAGTGTCATTGTTGCTAAGCCTCCTGCACATTATACACCTGAAGTTAGCCCGTATTGCTGCTTTTTCTTTATCGTACACCACGGGACACAGAGCTAGTCATTACATAATGGGTTAAGGGTCACCAGCGGTGATTGGACACTGGCACAACCAATGGAAGACAGTTCCCCTCCATATAACCCCTCCCATCAGGGAAGTACCTCAGTTTTTTCGCCAGTGTCGAAAGGTGTTGGACGCGTTAGGAGGTGCTAAAGGAAAGCTCTACCAAAGAGACCCTCTGGGGGTAAAAGAGCTATGCTTTCGGATCCATCCAAGACGCCTACAAATTAAGCCGAATCTGGATGGGATCCGGGCCTCATCCATGAGGCGTCGCCTGTAATGTCTCTCTTCGGAGGACTGGGCTCTAAGATCCAGCACTTTCGCTATTTCGCTATAAAGTCCTGGTAAGAGTCTTGTACAAGGCCCAGGGGAGAGGTATCCTTTAAATAGGAACCCATATCCCTGAAGGTTGGCACACATAGCCCACCGTGAAGGGTGAAGTTTGGTATCTGTCTGAAAACTTTCAGCAGAAAAACCTGCGGCGTGGATAAGGTGAGATTAGAAGGTCCATAACTAGGTTGGGACCTTTTTTCAAGAGTGGATGTCTTCTTTTTTTCCACCACTGGGGGGAGTAAAGAGCTGAATATACTCACCTCACTCTGTTCAGTGTCGGCTTTGGCGAAGTACACTGCTCGTCACCTCCGCTGCTGAGCTTGCTTGAGCACCCCGCTCCTCCTTTCGGTGGCCGACACAGACACCTGCAGATGCAGGTAAGTGGGAACAGGGGCGGATGAGAGTCCTCTCTCACTATGGCCACCACCATAGCGCTAAAGGCCGCGCGCGGGAGCGCGCTTTATCGGAGGGGGGGGCCGAAGGCGTGCGCGGGCACGTGGCGCGCGCAGGCACAGAAACGGCGCCAAATTTAAAAGACTGTCAGTGTGAGGCACTGCAGCAGCAAGCAAGCTCGTTAGTTCTCTTGTTCCTGGCAGAGAAACACAGCAGCTATACAGGGACGTAAGACTCCATGTGGTTGGACTGGGTACTTCCTAGAAGACATCCATGTTATGCATAGTTATGTGTTAAAAGTTGTATACCTAATGTATTTGCTAAACTGAACACGGTAGTATATGCATTTAGGTACCTTGTATTTTGTCTAAACAGTCAGTCTTCCAGGGTAAGTAATGCGGACAAAAAGAGATAAAAGAGCACCGCCGCCTGAACAGGAGGCTCTAGCTGTGCTGACTCGGTACCTTCCTCTCCTGTGTTGCCAAATGCACCTGTACAGGATGAGCCATTACCTCTGTCAGGTATGGTGGCTTCCCTAGGGAAGCCTGGGCCTGCATATGTCACTGAGGACACTTTATCAGCTGCCCTGAATAATCTGGAGGAGAAAATTGCTACCTTAATCGCTAAATCCTCGAAAAAGGACAATAAGCGAAGCAGATCTCCTCCAGTATTGGACCTCCCTTCAGAAGTACCTGAGGAGGAGGTGGAGGATGAGGAGGAGGCTACATCAGCAGAGGATGAGGAGTCAGACGGATCAGGGATATCGGATGAGCCTTTTTCGGTATCACAGATTTTAAAGTCACAGGTACAATGCTATGCAGGAGCCGTGCGATCTGCATTTAAGTTACCCTCTTTGGAGGTAACAGAATCACCTGTCTCCTCCCTAGGATCATTAAGATCCCTGCAAGGTCCATGCTCCTTCCCGGTTCATCCGTTACTAGAGGATCTAATGTACGCAGACTGGCAACATCCAGATAAGCGTTTTTCACCTCCAAAAAAGTTTAACATTCTTTATCTTATGGAGGAATTTTTTTTAAAGAAATGGAGCCTGCCTGCGGTAGATGCGGCTATTTCTTGTGTAAATAAAAACCTGACATGTCCAGTGGACAATGTACAAGTGTTTAAAGATCCTACTGAGAAGAAGTTGGAATCCCTACTGAAATCCTCCTTCCTTTTGGCCGGCTCAATTATCCAACCTGCAGTAGCAGCAGTCAGTATGTGTCAGGTCGTCAGCCAACAGGTAAAGCAGGGGCTGAAGGAGCTGCCTTCAGAGCAGGCTAAAAATTGGGAGAATTTGCCTAAAGCCTTATGCTTCACAGTGGATCCCATGAGAGATTCTATCATACAGGCATCACGCCTTACACTCCAGCTGGTACAGATGCGCAGAGTACTTTGGCTTAAGCATTGGTCAGCGGAAGCCCCATGCAAAAAGTTGTTGGCAAGTTTCCCGTTCCATGGCGAACGCCTATTTGGGGAAGATTTAGAAAGATATATCCAAAAGATATCAAGTGGTAAAACGACACTTTTACCTGAGAAAAAGAAAAACAAGAGACCTTGTTTTAAACGCACTCTCTCCCCAGCTCCCGGGAAATCAGACTCCAGCCAGTGGCGACGGCCTTTTCAGCTGCCCACAAAAGCCAAAGAACAGGCTCAGAAGAACAAGAAGCTGTGGGGTTCAAGAGCTAATAAGCAAGCCCCCAAAACCTCTCATTGAAGGGGCGCCCCCGCTCGGCCGAGTGGGGGGAAGGCTTTGTCAGTTCTCAGCGACTTGGCGGACAGAAACCCAGGACAAATGGGTGGTATCCACAATATCCTCAGGGTACAAACTGGAATTTCGAGAGATCCCATCTTCTCAATTCCGAAGTTCAAGACTCTCCAAGGATCCACAAAAAAGAGGATCCTTCTTCAAAGGTTTGAATCACTTAATAGCTCAAGGTGTGGTTACAGAGGTACCCCAAAAGGAGCGAGGTTCAGGTTTTTACTCAAACCTCTTTGTGATTCCAAAATCGAACGGAGAAGTCAGACCCATCCTGGATCTAAAATCTCTAAACCGGTTTCTGAACGTTCGCCATTTTCGAATGGAAACGATTCGATCCGTGGTCGCTACTTTAAAAGGCGGAGAATTCATGGCGTCCATAGATATCAAAGACGCATATCTACACATACCAATCCTCCCCGCTCACCAAAGATTCCTAAGGTTTGCGGTAGAAGATCACCACTTTCAATTTGTGGCCCTGCCATTTGGTGTAGCCACCGCGCCCAGAGTATTCACAAAGGTGCTAGCTCCTCTGTTAGCAAACCTGAGAACACGGGGCATTGCGGTAACAGCCTATCTAGACGATCTACTATTAATAGATCAGTCAAAGGAGGGATTGGATCACGCTGTAGACACTACAGTAGGATACCTGGAGCATTTAGGATAGATTATAAACTTACAAAAATCCTCTCTCCAGGCCCAAAGAAGGATAGTGTACCTGGGCATGATCATAGATACAGCCCAAAACAGGGTATACCTGCCAGAGCCAAAGATACAGTCTCTGAAAGACCTGATCCACAAGGTCAAAGCAAACAAAAGGCCGTCTATTCACCTTTGCATGAGACTATTGGGAAAGATGGTAGCCTCTTTCGAGGGGGTCCCTTACGCCCAGTTTCATTCGAGACTACTTGAAGGCAATATTTTAGCCTCCTGGAACAGGAAGAGCCAAGCTCTGGATATACCCATGCGCCTGTCCTCACAAGTACGCCACAGCTTCAATTGGTGGCTAGAAGCCAAGAATTTACGGAAGGGAAAGTGCTTCCTCCCAGCAGCCTGGAAGGTGGTGTCTACGGATGCCAGCCTATCGGGCTGGGGTGCAGTATTCGAGGAGGCTTCTACCCAGGGAACCTGGGCCAAGACTCAGGGGATCCTGCCCATCAACGTGCTAGAGATCCGGGCAGTATATCTAGCCCTCAAAACCTGGACATACAGGTTACAGGGCTACCCAGTTCGGGTTCAATCCGACAATGCTACTGCAGTAGCTTACATCAATCACCAAGGAGGCACCCGCAGTCGGGCAGCCCAAAGAGAGGTGAACCGGATCTTGGCATGGGCAGAAGAGCATGTATCTCTGCAATCTTCATTCCAGGGATAGAAAACTGGCAAGCAGACTACCTGAGTCGTCAGCAGCTGCTACCAGGAGAGTGGTCTCTTCACCCCGAGATCTTTCAGGCCATATGTCTGAGATGGGGAAACCCAGATGTAGACCTGCTAGCTTCCAGCTTCAACAAGAAATTGGACAACTTTGTGTCCAGAACAAGAGATCCTCTAGCCTACGGGACAGATGCTCTAATAACTCCATGGAATCAGTTTTCACTGATCTATGCATTCCCTCCGATCCCTCTTCTACAAAGACTGCTTCGCAGGATCAAGGAGGAGGGAATACCAGTAATCCTAGTAGCCCCAAACTGGCCCAGGAGGCCTTGGTACGCCGAGATCGTAAAGATGGCGATAGGAAGGCCCTGGAAGCTTCCACTTCGACACGACCTGCTGTCACAGGGTCCAGTATTCCACCCTTCCTTGCAAAGGCTAAATTTGACGGCCTGGATGCTGAGACCCACATTTTGAAAAAGAGAGGGGTCTCTGGTCCGGCTCTTTCTACGCTCATTAATGCTAGAAAGCCAGCCTCCAGACTCATCTATCATAGAGTCTGGAAAGCATACGTTTCCTGGTGTGAATCCAGAAGTTGGAATCCTCAGAAATATGAAATAAGCAGGATTCTTGCTTTTTGCCAGCTAGAAGTGGATATGAAATTAGCCCTTAGCACCATCAAGGGTCAAATATCGGCTCTATCAGTCTTCTTTCAGAGAACATTGGCATCTCACTCCCTAGTTCGGACATTCATGCAGGGGGTACTGAGGATAAATCCTCCAGTTAGGTCTCCCTTGTGTCCATGGGATTTGAATTTGGTATTGTCAGTGTTGCAAAAGCAACCTTTTGAACCTATTCGCCATATTCCTTTAATTATATTGAGTAGGAAGTTGGCCTTTCTGATTGCTATAGCTTCTGCTAGGAGAGTATCAGAGCTAGCAGCTCTTTCTTGTAAAGAGCCTTATCTAATTTGTCACAAGGACAAAATCGTACTACGACCCCATCCGGCTTTTCTGCCTAAGGTGGTGTCGGCTTTTCACTTGAATCAAGACATTGTTCTGCCTTCCTTTTTTCCAAACCCGCGGACGGCGGGGGAAAAATTATTACACTCTCTAGATCTAGTGAGAGCGATAAGGGTGTATCTGCAAGCAACCGCTCAGATACGTAAAACAGATGTTTTGTTTATTTTACCAGATGGGCCCAAGAAGGGCCAAGCGGTATCAAAATCCACCATTTCCAGGTGGATTAGACAAGTAATTGTTCAAGCTTATGGTTTAAAGAACAGGACTCCTCCTTTTCCTGTTAAGGCGCACTCTACCAGGGCGATAAGTGCTTCATGGGCAGTGCACCACCAGGCTTCGATGGCTCAGATCTGTAAAGCTGCAACTTGGTCTTCAGTCCATACATTTTCCAAATTCTATCAAATAGATGTGAAAGGACATGAGGATTCCGCCTTCGGGCGAAGTGTGCTGCAGGCAGCAGTATAGGGCTTCTGGTCCGCAAGCGGCCTGTTTGATCTGTGTCTCCCCCCTTCATATGAGCATTGCTCTGGGACGTCCCATTATGTAATGACTAGCTCTGTGTCCCGTGGTGTACGATAAAGAAAGTAGGATTTTTATAACAGCTTACCTGTAAAATCCTTTTCTTGGAGTACACCACGGGACACAGAGGTCCCCCCCTTCTTATGGGAACCTTACTGCTTTGCTACAAAACTGAGGTACTTCCCTGATGGGAGGGGTTATATGGAGGGGAACTGTCTTCCATTGGTTGTGCCAGTGTCCAATCACCGCTGGTGACCCTTAACCCATTATGTAATGACTAGCTCTGTGTCCCGTGGTGTACTCCAAGAAAAGGATTTTACAGGTAAGCTGTTATAAAAATCCTACTTTCCTGGTGTGTTACACAAACAGGATTTTGCGGCACTTACAGCGGGCGGAGTGTGCCTCCTGACCATATTACACCTTAACTTAGCCTGTATTGCTGCTTTTTCCTGGTGTGTTACACAAACAGGATTTTGCGGCACTTACAGCGGGCGAAGTGTGCCTCCTGACCATATTACACCTTAACTTAGCCTGTATTGCTGCTTTTTCCTGGTGTGTTACACAAACAGGATTTTGTGGCACTTACAGCGGGCGGAGTGTGCCTCCTGACCATATTACACCTTAACTTAGCCTGTATTGCTGCTTTTCCCATTTCCCTGCAGGCCATTAGAATGTCTGGAAGGCAAACAAGGAGAGGCAGACAGTCAGGAGCCAAAAAAAGAGGGCAAGCAGGCTCTGTGTCTAGAGACAACAGTGCTGGTCGTGGACGCGGTGCATCGCCATCAGCACGTGGCCATGGGAAACGCTTGTCCTTCTTTTCGGCAGCTGGACGTGTTGAGCCGCATCATGCCGAAGAATTGGTAGAGTGGATGACCAAGCCCTCCTCATCCTCCTCATCCTCTCTCACCCAGGCTCAGGGTACTGGCAAAGCAGCTGCCAAAGCGTCCTCTTCCCTGGTATCAATGTCATCATCAGTCACTCCTTCCCTAGACCAACCATGTCCTCCTGAGGAGTCCCCCGAACTGTTTGAGCACAGTGTTGGGTACATGCTCCAGGAGGATGCCCAGCGTTTCGAAGGGTCTGATGATGATACCCAGCTAGAGGAAGGCAGTAGCGTGAGAGCAGAGAGAGGGGATGCTCAAGAAGGACACCAATCTGGCAGTCATGTTCCAGCAGCTGCAGCATACTGCCAGATTGGCTCCAGTGATGAGGAGGGAGGGGATGATGAGGTCACTGACTCCACGTGGGTGCCTAATAGGAGAGAGGAGGAGGAGGAGGAGGAGGATGAGGAGGAGGCACATCTCCAACGAGGCAGGATGCCCTCGGGGGGGCCAGCGTAAGGGCAGCACACCGACGGAATCACACCGCAGAGCTCCGCCTGTGCAAGGCGCTGCCTCTGCCCGTTATTCAAAAAGTTCTTTGGTGTGGGCCTTTTTTGAGTCGAGTGCATCAGATCGCACAGCTGCTGTTTGCAACATATGTCTCAAGCGTATATCGCGTGGCCAAAACATCACCCGCTTGGGCACCACATGCTTGACCAGACATATGTTGACCTGCCATGCAGCTCGTTGGCAAGCCTACCTTAAAGACCCACACCAAAGAACAAAGCTGACCTCTTCTTGCACCGCATCAGCTGGGATCTCCAACCCCACTATACCTTCAGTCCTCTCTGAAACCTGCTCTGAGAGGAATGAAGGTGTAGAATTAGGTGTGTCACAGCCAAGTACTTGCGGGCACTCTGCTAGCAGTACACCAACGTCCGATTCTAGCAGGCAAATTTCCCTGCCCCAGCTGCTGGACCGTCAAAAGAAGTTCACTCCCAGCCATCCACATGGCCAGCGGTTGAATGCTAGCTTGGCTAAATTGCTAGCGCTTCAACTGCTGCCTTTTCAGTTGGTAGACTCGGCCCCCTTCCGTGAGTTTGTGCAATGTGCGGTTCCTCAGTGGCAGGTTCCCAAACGCCACTTTTTCTCACGGAAGGCGATTCCGGCTCTCTACCGGCATGTGGAAGGCAATGTCTTGGCCTCGCTGGACAGGGCGGTCAGCGGTAAGGTGCATATTACCGCTGACTCATGGTCCAGCAGGCATGGACAGGGACGTTACCTTTCTTTCACGGCCCATTGGGTCACTCTTTTGGCAGCTGGGAAGGATGCAGGACAAGGTGCAGTAGTGTTGGAGGTTGTTCCACCGCCACGCCTCCAAAATGCTACTACTGGTTGTGACACACCTCTGTCCTCCACCCCCTCCTCTTCTTCTTCCTCCGTGGCCTCTTCCTGTGCTTTGTCCTCGGAACCAGCGGGGCTTCGTAGGCGTTCAAGGGGCTACGCAAGTACGCAGGCAAAAAGATGCCATGCCGTGCTTGCGCTGGTGTGTTTGGGGGACAGGAGCTACACTGGGGCAGAGGTTCTGTCTGCTCTGCAGGGGCAGGCCGAGAGGTGGTTGACGCCACGCCAGCTTAAGCCAGGAATGGTAGTTTGCGACAATGGCACCAACCTCCTCTCCGCTCTCCGACAGGGACAACTGACCCATGTGCCCTGTGTGGCTCACGTCCTTAACCTGGTGCTGCAGCGGTTCTTGGGCAGGTCCCCGGGCTTACAGGATGTCCTGAGGCAGGCCAGGAAAGTCTGTGTGCATTTCCGCAGATCTTATAATGCCAGTGCTCGCCTGGCTGAGCTGCAAAAGGAGTTGAACCTGCCCAAGAACCGCCTTATATGTGACATGCCCACCAGGTGGAACTCAACGTTGGCCATGCTGCAGCGGCTGCACATGCAGCAGAGGGCCATCAATGAGTACCTGTGCGACTACGGCACCAGGACAGGGTCAGGGGAGCTCAGGTTTTTTTCACCACGCCAGTGGGGCATGATCAGGGATGCATGCACTGTCCTGGCACCATTTGAGGAGGCCACGAGGATGGTGAGCAGTGACAGTGCATGCATCAGTGACACTGTACCTCTTGTCCACCTGTTGAAACATATGCTGCGTGGAATAATGGATAGGGCACTTGAGGCAGAACAGAGGCAGGAAGAGGAGGACTTCCTTGCCTCTCAAGGCCCCCTTTACCCAGACAGTGTTCCTTCTGTCCCACCCATCACACAGGAAGAAGAGGAGGAGGAGGAGGAGGATTGTGTCAGCATGGAGGTGGAGCCTGGCACTCAGCATCATCAGCAGCAGTCTTTTAGGGATGATTTACAGTCCCAAGAAACCAGTGGACTTGTACGTGGCTGGGAGGAGGTGGCTGCGGATCATGTCGTCCTTAGTGACCCAGAGGACTCCGGACTGAATGCCTCAGCTAACCTACGCTGCATGGCCTCCCTGATCCTGCAAAGTCTGCGGAAGGATCCTCGTATTCTTCGGATCAAGGAGAGGGACCATTACTGGCTGGCCACTCTCCTTGATCCACGGTACAAGGGTAAGGTTGCGGACCTTATCTTACCGTCGCAGAGGGAGCAGAGGATGAGACAACTCCGGGAGGCCTTGCAGAAAGGTCTGTGGAACGCGTTCCCAGAGACTGGGAGGTTACAAACTCCTGGTCTTGGACAACGAGTTGCTGAGGCTTCGGTCAGTCAAAGAAGGAGCGGTGGGGAAGGTGGCCGTCTGACCGAAGCGTTCAGACAATTCTTTAGTCCGCAGCCCCAAGGTATGATCGGTTCCAGCAACCATCGCCAGCATCTGATATACATGGTGCAGTGGCTAATAGTGATGAGCCGAACACCCCCGGGTTCGGTTCGCACCAGAACCCGCGAACGGACCGAAAGTTCGCACGAACATTAGAACCCTATTAAATACAATGGATGCGAACGTTCGGATTCTAAAGTGCTAATTATAACGACTATTATCCATGTTATTGTCCTAAACAGAGTTTGGGAACCCGGGTTCTGCACCAGGGGACATGTATCAATGCAAAAAGAAGTTTTAAAAACGGACGTTTTTCGGGAGCAGTCATTTTAATGATGCATAAAGTGAAAAAAAAAAAGTCAAATATTCCTTTAAATATCGTACCTGGGGGGTGTCTAAAGTATGCCTGCGAAGTGCCACGTGTTTCCCGTGTTTAGAACTGTCCCTGCACAAAATGACATTTCTAAAGGAAAAAAAAGCCATTTAAAACTGCTTGCGGCTTTAATGTAATGTCTGCTCCCGGTAATATGGATGAAAATCTTTAAGAAAAATGTCATAGCTACCCCATCACCCCCCCCCCCTTTACCCAAGCCCATTACCAGCCCCTTTGGGTCTTCTTTGGATATTAAGGGGAACCCCGCAACACAAAATAAAAAAGGCCCTATATACTCTGAACAGCAGTATACAGGCGGTGTAAACAAGACCGGTGTAAACAAGACAGGGACTGTAGGTTTGTTCTTAAGTAGAATCTGTTAGAAATTTTGAACACGTACATTGTTTAAGTGTAGCTCCAGCCAAAAAATCTATTTTTAAGCTTTTTGGAAAACATAGGGAAGGGTTATCACCCCTGTAACATTTGTTTTGCTGTCTGTGCCCCTGTTCAGAACATTTCACCTCACTTTGCGTCCCAATGACAACTGTTTTTGAAATGTGGTGTTTTTATTGAAACAAGGATTGGTGATAAAGCATCAGTAGAGAGGAGACACCTTTCTCCCATATTAATTCTTACAGGAGAGAATTTTCCTTCCTAGGGGTAGATTTCCTCTCACTTCCTGTTGTCTTCTTCCGTTTGCAAGTAGGAGTCGTTTGTAAGTTGGATGTTTGAAAGTAGGGACCTGCCGTATATACTCTGCAGAAATTGGCCCCTTAGGTGTTGGTGTTGGCACAACACTGTAAGCACTCACAGTTACTCTTGGTGGGCGCTGGAACGCCCTGCTGTCAACTATTATATCAGGAATTGTAATAACATATAATTGTTGAACAGTGGTAGTAAAAATTGGGCCTTTGATGGTGGTGCTGGTGCCACAACACTGTAAGGCCTGCCAGTTACTCTTGGTGGGTGCAGCAATGGGCCCTGCTGTGAATTATTAGATCAATAATTATAATTGCATGCCCCTGTTGAACAGGGGCTGAAAAATTGGGCCTTTGGTGGTGTTGACACAACACTGTAAGGCCTGACAGTTACTCTTGGTGGGCGCAGCATTTAGCCCTGCTGTGAATTATTAGATCAATAATTATAATTGCATGCCCCTGTTGAACAGGGGCTGAAAAATTGGGCCTTAGGCACTGGTGGCACAACACTGCAACCCCTCCCAGATACTGTACTTGGAGCACAGCAATGAGCCCTGTTGCAAAGTATTGCATCAAAAATTGTAATTACACGCCCCTGTTAAACAGGGGCTTAAAAATTGGGCCTTAGCCACTGGTGGCACAACACTGCAACCCCTCACAGATACTGTACTTGGAGCACAGCAATGAGCCCTGTTGCAAAGTATTGCATCAAAAATTTTAATTACACGCCCCTGTTAAACAGGGGCTGAAAAATTGGGCCTTAGCCACTGGTGGCGGCACCCATAAACCAAAATGATCTTCCAAGCTATCATCATTAATCGGATCATTGAGGAGGAGGAGGAGGATAGCCAGTCAACATAACAGCACAGGCACTCAGCATCAGCATCAGTCTTGAAGGGATGTGACATTTTAAAATCAATTAGTCTGTTATATCAGCATCAGGTGTGTGGTAGCTGGTGGTGATCCAAGACTGGTTCATCTTGATGAAAGTCAGTCGATCAACCGAGTCGGTGGACAGGCGCACCCTGTGATCCGTGACAAATCCTCCAGCAGCACTGAATGTGCGTTCTGAAAGAACGCTGGATGCAGGACAGGCCAGTAGCTCAATTGCATACTGTGCAAGCTCTGGCCAGTGATCCATCCTCAAGACCCAGTAAGCCAGAGGATTTTCGGTGGGGAAGGTGTCCAAGTCTGACCTTGCCCCTAGGTATTCCTGCACCATGTATATCAGACGCTGGCGATGGTTGCTGGAACCGATCATACTTTGGGGCTGCGGACTAAAGAATTGTCTGAACGCATCGGTCAGACGGCCACCTTCCCCACCGCTCCTTCTTTGACTGCCCGAAGCCTCAGCAACTCGTTGTCCAGGACCAGGAGTTTGTAACCTCCCAGTCTCTGGGAACGCGTTGCACAGACCTTTCTGCAAGGCCTCCCGGAGTTGTCTCATCCTCTGCTCCCTCTGCAATGGTAACATAAGGTCCGCAACCTTACCCTTGTACCGTGGATCAAGGAGAGTGGCCAGCCAGTAATGGTCCCTCTCCTTGATCCGGAAGAATACGAGGATCCTTCCGCAGACTTTGCAGGATCAGGGAGGCCATGCAGCGTAGGTTAGCTGAGGCATTCAGTCCGGAGTCCTCTGGGTCACTAAGGACAACATGATCCGCAGCCACCTCCTCCCAGCCACGTACAAGTCCACTTGTTTCTTGGGACTGTAAATCATCCCTAAAAGACTGCTGCTGATGATGCTGAGTGCCAGCCTCCACCTCCATGCTGACACAATCCTCCTCCTCCTCTTCCTGTGCGATGGGTGGGACAGAAGGAACACTGTCTGGGTAAAGGGGGCCTTGAGAGGCAAGGAAGTCCTCCTCTTCCTGCCTCTGTTCTGCCTCAAGTGCCCTGTCCATTATTCCACGCAGCGTGTGCTCCAACAGGTGGACAAGAGGTACAGTGTCACTGATGCATGCACTGTCACTGCTCACCATCCTCGTGGCCTCCTCAAATGGTGCCAGGACAGTGCATGCATCCCTGATCATGCCCCACTGGCGTGGTGAAAAAAACCCGAGCTCCCCTGACCCTGTCCTGGTGCCGTAGTCGCACAGGTACTCATTGCTGGCCCTCTGCTGCGTGTGCAGCCGCTGCAGCATGGCCAACGTTGAGTTCCACCTGGTGGGCATGTCACATATAAGGCGGTTCTTGGGCAGGTTCAACTCCTTTTGCAGCTCAGCCAGGCGAGCACTGGCATTATAAGATCTGCGGAAATGCACACAGACTTTCCTGGCCTGCCTCAGGACATCCTGTAAGCCCGGGTACCTGCCCAAGAACCGCTGCACCACCAGGTTAAGGACGTGAGCCATACAGGGCACATGGGTCAGTTGTCCCTGTCGGAGGGCGGAGAGGAGGTTGGTGCCATTGTCGCAAACCACCATTCCTGGCTTAAGCTGGCGTGGCGTCAACCACCTCTCGGCCTGCCCCTGCAGAGCAGACAGGACCTCTGCTCCAGTGTGGCTCCTGTCCCCCAAACACACCAGCGCAAGCACGGCATGGCATCTTTTTGCCTGCGTACTTGCGTAGCCCCTTGAAGGCCTACGGAGCACCGCTGGTTCCGAGGACAAACCACAGGAAGAGGCCATGGAGGAAGAAGAAGAGGAGGGGGTGGAGGAGAGAGGTGTGTCACAACCAGTAGTAGCATTTTGGAGGCGTGGCGGTGGAACAACCTCCAACACTACTGCACCTTGTCCTGCATCCTTCCCAGCTGCCAAAAGAGTGACCCAATGAGCCGTGAAAGAAAGGTAACGTCCCTGTCCATGCCTGCTGGACCATGAGTCAGCGGTAATATGCACCTTACCGCTGACCGCCCTGTCCAGCGAGGCCAAGACATTGCCTTCCACATGCCTGTAGAGAGCCGGAATCGCCTTCCGTGAGAAAAAGTGGCATTTGGGAACCTGCCACTGAGGAACCGCACATTGCACAAACTCACGGAAGGGGGCCGAGTCTACCAACTGAAAAGGCAGCAGTTGAAGCGCTAGCAATTTAGCCAAGCTAGCATTCAACCGCTGGGCATGTGGATGGCTGGGAGTGAACTTCTTTCGACGGTCCAAGCAGCTGGGGCAGGGAAATTTGCCTGCTAGAATCGGACTTCGGTGTACTGCTAGCAGAGTGGCCGCAAGTACTTGGCTGTGACACACCTAATTCTACACCTTCATTCCTCTCAGTGCAGGTTTCAGCGAGGACTGAAGGTATAGTGGGGTTGGAGATCCCAGATGATGCGGTGCAAGGAGAGGTCCCCTTTGTTCTTTGGTGTGGGTCTTTAAGGTAGGCTTGCCAACGAGCTGCATGGCAGGTCAACATATGTCTGATCAAGCATGTGGTGCCCAAGCGGCTGATGTTTTGGCCATGCGATATACGCTTGAGACATATGTTGCAAACAGCAGCTGTGCGATCTGATGCACTCGCCTCAAAAAAGGCCCACACCAAAGAACTTTTTGAATGACGGGCAGAGGCAGCGCACAGGCGGAGCTCTGCGGTGTGATTCCGTCGGTGTGCTGCCCATACGCTGGCCACCCAAGGGCATCCTGCCTCATTGGAGATGTGCCTCCTCCTCATCCTCCTCCTCCTCCTCTCTCCTATTAGGCACACACGTGGAGTCAGTGACCTCATCATCCCCTCCCTCATCACTGGAGCCAATCTGGCAGTATGCTGCAGCTGCTGGAGCATGACTGCCAGATTGGTGTCCTTCTTGAGCATCCCCTCTCTCTGCTCTCACGCTACTGCCTTCCTCTAGCTGGGTATCATCATCAGATCCTTCGAAACGCTGGGCATCCTCCTGGAGCATGTACCCAACACTGTGCTCAAACAGTTCGGGGGACTCCTCAGGAGGAGGACATGGTGGGTCTAGGGAAGGAGTGACTAATGATGACATTGATACCAGAGAAGAGGACGCTTTGGCAGCTGCTTTGCCAGTACCCTGAGCCTGGGTGAGAGAGGATGAGGAGGATGAGGTGGGCTTGGTCATCCACTCTACCAAGTCTTCGCCATGATGTGGCTCAACATGTCCAGCTGCCGAAAAGAAGGACAAGCGTGCCCCATGGCCATGTGCTGATGACAATGCACCACGTCCACGACCAGCACTGTTGCCCCCAGACACAGAGCCTGCTTGCCCTCTTTTTTTGCCTCCTGACTGTCTGCCTCTCCTTGTTTGCCTTCCAGACATTTTAATGGATGGCCTGCAGGGAGATGGGAAAAACAGCAATAAGGGCTACCTTCAGGTGTATACTGTGCAGGAGGCTTAGCAACAATGACACTGACACTGTCCCCTGCCTATCCTTCTCTGTCCCTAAACACAAGGATTTGCAATATGCTTCAGCAAGATTGGTTTAGCACAGAATAGCACACTGACAGTTTCCCTCACTGTCCTTCTCTGTCCCTAAACTCAAGGATATCAAATATGGTTCAGCAAGATTGGTTTAGCACAGAATAGCACACTGACAGTTTCCCCGAGTGTCCTTCTCTGTCCCTAAACTCAAGGATTTCAAATATGGTTCAGCAAGATTGGTTTAGCACAGAATAGCACACTGACACTTTCCCTCACTGTTCTTCTCTGTCCCTACAAACAAGATTTAGCACAGAATAGCACACTGATAGTTTCCCCGAGTGTCCTTCTCTGTCCCTAAACTCAAGGATTTCAAATATGGTTCAGCAAGATTGGTTTAGCACAGAATAGCACACTGATAGTTTCCCTCACTGTCCTTCTCTGTCCCTACAAACAAGATTTAGCACAGAATAGCACACTGATAGTTTCCACGAGTGTCCTTCTCTGTCCCTAAACTCAAGGATTTCAAATATGGTTCAGCAAGATTGGTTTAGGACAGAATAGCACACTGACACTTTCCCTCACTGTCCTTCTCTGTCCCTAAACTCAAGGATTTCAAATATGGTTCAGCAAGATTGGTTTAGGACAGAATAGCACACTGTCACTTTCCCTCACTGTCCTTCTCTGTCCCTACAAACAAGATTTAGCACAGAATAGCACACTGATAGTTTCCCCGAGTGTCCTTCTCTGTCCCTAAACTCAAGGATTTCAAATATGGTTCAGCAAGATTGGTTTAGGACAGAATAGCACACTGACACTTTCCCTCACTGTCCTTTTCTGTCCCTACAAACAAGGTTTAGCACAGAATAGCACACTGACACTTTCCCTCACTGTCCTTCTCTGTCCCTACAAACAAGGTTTAGCACAGAATGACACACTGACACTCTCCCTACCTATCCTTCTCTGTCCCTAAACACAAGGAATCCAGGATTAGTAAAGGGAAAAAATGACACTGTCCCTGCCTATGCTTCTCTTTCCCTGCTCCGGAACACACTACACAAGGCCGCCGCGCTGGCGGCCTTTTATAGTGTGGGGCGTGTACTAAACCCCCTCAGCAATAATTGGCCACAGGCATCCTGCCTGTGGCCAATCATTGCTCTCCTCGCTGCCGGCGCTGTGATTGGCCAAGCATGCGGGGTCACAGTGCATGCTTGGCCAATCACAGCGCCTGGATGACACTGCGATGGCGTAGTGCATTGTGGGCCGTTCGTGTCACTCGAATTTGGCGCGAACGATCGAACAGCCGATGTTCGAGTCGAACATATGTTCGACTCGAACACGAAGCTCATCCCTAGTGGCTAAGGCTCAATTTTTCAGCCCCTGTTTAACAGGGGTGTTTTATTACAATTTTTTATGCAATGCTTTGCAGCAGGGCTCATTCCTGCACTCCAACTAGAGTATCTGGGAGTGGTTGCAGTGTCGTGGCACCAGCACCAGTGGCTAAGGCCCAATTTTTCAGCCCCTGTTTAACAGGGGCGTGTAATTACAATTTTTGATGCAATACTTTGCAACAGGGCTCATTGCTGTGCTCCAAGTACAGTATCTGTGAGGGGTTGCAGTGTTGTGGCACCAGTGCCTAAGGCTCAATTTTTCTGCCCCTGTTTAACAGGGGCATGTAATTACAATTCTTGATCTAATAATTCACAGCAGGGCCCATTCCTGCGCCCACCAAGACTAACTGTGAGGCCTTACAGTGTTGTGTCAACACCACCACCACCAAAGGCCCAATTTTTCAGCCCCTGTTCAACAGGGGCATGCAATTACAATTCTTGATCTAATAATTCACAGCAGGGCCCATTCATGCGCCCACCAAGAGTAACTGTGAGGGCTCACAGTGTTGTGGCAACACCAACATGTAAGGGGCAAATTTCAGCTGAGTATATACGGCAGGCCCCTACTTTCAAACATCCAACTTACAAATGACTCCTCCTTGCAAACGGAAGGATACAACAGGAAGTGAGAGGAAATCTACCCCTAGGAAGGCAAATTCTCTCCTGTAAGAGTTAATATGGGAAAAAAAGTGTCTCCACTGATGCTTTATCACCAATTCTTGTTTCAATAAAAAAAACAAATTTTCAAAAAACATTTGTCATTAGGACGGAAAGTGAGGTGAACTGTTCTGAACAGGTGCACACTGCACAGACAGCAAAGCAAATGTTACAGGGGTGATAACCCTTCCCTATGTTTTCCAAAAAGCTTAAAAATATATTTTTTGGCTGGAGCTACACTTAAACAATGTACCTGTTCAAAATTACAAACAGATTCTACATAAGAACAAACCTACAGTCCCTGTCTTGTATGCACCGCCTGTATACGGCTGTTCAGAGTATATAGGGCCTTTTTTATTTTGTGTGCGGGGTTCCCCTTAATATCCATACAAGACCCAAAGGGGCTGGTAATGGGCTGGGGTGGGGGGGGGGGTGATGGGGTAGCTATGCCATTTTTCTTAAAGATTTTCATCCATATTACCGGGACCAGACATTACATTAAAGCCGCAAGCAGTTTTAAATGGCTTTTTTTCCTTTAGAAATGTAATTTTGTGCAGGGACAGTTCTAAACACGGGAAACACGTGGCACTTCACAGGCATACTTTAGACACCCCCCAGGTACGATATTTAAAGGAATATTTGACTTTTTTCTTCACTTTATGCATCATTAAAATGACTGCTCCAGAAAAACGGACGTTTTTAAAACTTCTTTTTGCATTGATACATGTCCCCTGGTGCAGAACCCGGGTTCCCAAACCCTTTTTAGGACAATAACATGCATAATAGTTGTTATAATTAGCACTTTAGATTTCGAACGTTCGCATCCATTGTATTTAATAGGGTTCTAAAGTTCGTGCGAACTTTCGGTCCGTTCGCGGGTTCTGGTGCGAACCGAACCCGGGGGTGTTTGGCTCATCACTATTCTTGGTTTGTTTGATTCTGAACTCAACATGTTAGTTGAGAGAGCTGATCACATTGGCCTCTGTACAATGTAGGAGACGGGCCGACTCCTGCTGGAGATCCTGGTATTGTGTGAAGGTGTCCTGTGTTTATACTTATGATAATGTATAATCTACTGTGTGAAGCTCGGTGACAACAAGTCTGACCTGTAGTGAAATCCTGATTTATCATAACAATGCCCAAGAGGGCACGGAGTCACATCGGCTGCTTTAATTAGCTCATGTTAGTTCTGTTTTTGGTTACAGGTGTATTGTTAAGCCTAGTACACACGACCGAGAATCTCGTCGTAAAAAAAACGTAGTTTTTCTCGAAGAGATTCTTGTCAAGCTTGACGAGATTCTTGTCAAGCTTGACGAGATTCTTGTCAAGCTTTCCTTGCATACACACTGTCAATTCCAAATCTCGTCATTGTAAAGCGCGGTCACGTACAACACGTACGACGGCAGTATAAAGGGGAAGATCGATTCCAATGGCGCCACCGCTTGGGCTGCTTTTGCTGATCTCGTGTTACCGCGTGTTAGTAAAAGTTTGGGGAGAGACGATTCGCGCTTTTCAGACTTCGTGCTTTCAGTTCGTTTTAGCGTGACAAATGTGCTATCTCCATTACGAACGCTATTTTTACCAGAAGGAGCGCTCCCGTCTTATACTTGATTCTGAGCATGCGTGATTTTTTAAGACTCGGAAAAGCGTACACACGACCGGTTTTCTCGTCGGAAAACAGGCCGACGAGAATCCGGACGAGAAAAACGAGAATCCTGACGAGAAAATAGAGAGCAGGTTCTCTATTTTTCTCGTCGAGATTCCCGGCAATTTTCTCGATGAGAAACCATACACACAAACGGTTTTCTCGGCAAGAAAGCTCTCCCAACAGTTTTCTTGTAGTTTCTTGACGAGAAAAACGGTCGTATGTACGAGGCTTTAGAGTAATATGTGCAGGAGGTAGGAACTTCCTCCTCAACTGTATATAAGACTTGTATTTTGGTTCTAATAAATAGTCCATGTTCAGCAATCAAACGAGTATCGTCTTGTTTGTGCTGGTCAGCGATTGGAATATCTGATATCTATATTCAGACTGGGAGGAAGTGGTATATGACGTAAGCACTCAAGCGGAGTGTGGGATGTTTCGTTACAGGTGGTCTAGCCCTTTAAACAATATAGGGAGAGTTCCTGACAGTGAGAGAGTGACAGGTCATAAAAGGAAAGGCTCATGCCGCGTACACACGACCATTTTTCTCGTCAGGGAAAAATGAATTTTTTTCTCTTTGACGAGAAAAACAACTGTGTGTGGGCTTTTCGTCATTTTTCCCGACGAGAAAAACTGCATTAATCACGACAAGAAAAATTAGAACATACTCTAATTTTTCTCGTCGTGATTCACGGCATTTTTTTCCGCGGCAGTTTTCCCATAGGGAAACACTGCCTGGGAGCCTACACACGGTCGTTTTTCTCGACCAAGAGAAAAAATGACAGGAAAAACGTGTGTAGGGGAACAAGCCGTTCCTCATTTTTCCCGTCGATTTTCTCGACGGTGTTTTCACCGTCGAGAAAATCGATCGTGTGTACGCGGCATTACAGCTTATGCTGTGAGTTAGTTTAACATGTTTAGCTTCCATTCAGATTTGCTTGAAGGCATCTGTTTCCCAAAAGAAGCCTGGTTTTTCTATCCTTTTAGAGAGACGCACTATTCCATTTATTAATTTAGTTTCCCTCTTTTGAATTCTCTATAAGTGACTGTAGAGATAATTTAAAATAGAACAAAAAGTGGAGTTTTCCTTTAAGCTGGCGCCCAGGCTCCCCAAGCTGTCTGTCTTTTGCTTATTCATTTTGTGCAGGGTGCGTCTAGCCCAGACATGACGGGAAAGAAGCAGCAGACTCCTAAATCTTTCATCCACCTTGTGCCAGGAAGCTAAGATGAGGCATCCATAGTCTTATCTCAGATTTCTCTGCCAGTTCATGTCTGCATCTTTTATTTAAACCTTTCCTGGCCTGAAGCTTCATTTTATTTCTGTTTCTCCTCTTCCTGAAGCTTGAAACAAGAGAAGCAAGATGGGAGCAGGTTCCAGCCCAAGGGAGACTAGCTGAAATTAAATTATTTCTAACTGGCGTCTGTTTGGTGCCAATCTGCCTCCTCCTTTCCGACGACAGGATAAAAGTTACACCAGAGAAGTACTACAATGACTCTGGTTGTAAAGAACCTTTTCTTGCTTTGACCAAGGCAGCCAACAAGAAACCCACAGGTAGGGATGAGCCGAACACCCTCCGGTTCGGTTCGCGGCAGAACATGCAAACAGGCAAAAAAATTGTTCGAACGCGCGAACACCGTTAAAGTCTATGGGACACGAATGTGAAAAATCAAAAGTGCTAATTTTAAAGGTTAATATGCAAGTTATTGTCATAAAAAGTGTTTGGGGACCCGGGTCCTGCCCCAGGGGACATGTATCAATGCAAAAAAAAGTTTTTTCGGGAGCAGTGATTTTAATAATGCGTAAAGTGAAACAATAAAAGTGAAATATTCCTTTAAATTTCATACCTGGTGGGGGGGGGGGGGGGGGTGTCTATAGTATGCCTGTAAAGTAGCGCATGTTTCCCGTGTTTAAAACAGTCCCTGCACAAAATTAAATTTCTAAAGGAAAAAAAAGTAATTTAAAACTACTCGCGGCTATAATGAATTGTCGGGTCCTGACAAGTCATTAAATAAAATGGCATGGGTTCCCCCCCCAGTCCATTACCAGGCCCTTTTGGGTCTGGTAGGAATATTAAGGGGAAACCTGTGCCATTTTTTTTTTTTTTTTTGGCGTAGGGGCCCCCTCAAAATTCATACCAGACCCTTTAGGTCTGGTATGGATTTTAAGGGGAACCCCGTGCCAAAATGTAAAAAAAATGGCGTGGGGTTCCCCCCAAAAATCCATACCAGACCCTTATCTGAGCACGCAACCTGGCAGGCCGCAGGAAAAGAGGGGGGATGAGAGAGCGCTCCCCCCCTCCTGAACCGTACCAGGCCACATGCCCCCTCAACATGGGGAGGATGTCCCCATGTTGATGGGGTTAAGGGCCTCATCCCCACAACCCTTGCCCGGTGGTTGTGGGGGTCTGCGGGCGGGGGGCTTATCGGAATCTGGAAGCCCCCTTTAACAAAGGAGAGACCCAGATCCCGGCCCCCATCTATGTGAATTGGTAACGAGGTACATTGTACCCCTACCATTTCACCCAAAAAAGTGACAAAAATTGTAAAAAAAAAAAACACACACAGCTTGGGACAAGTCCTTTAATAAAAAAATAAAATAAAAATTCCAGCGATTTTTAATTTCTCCCATAGACTTTGAAAGGGTGTTCTGCGGCTTTCGAATTTGCCGCAAACACCCCAAATTGTTCGCTATTCGGCAAACGGGTGAACAGCCAATGTTCGAGTCGAACTCATGTTCGACCCGAACATAAAGATCATAAAGATCATCCCTACCCACAGGAGAAGACTTCTGGAAGCCTTTGTGGTGTTGGCTGTTATGGGTTACTGGTGATAGGGCAGAACTAGGCCAGTGTGCATATATCCATTTAGAGGTCAGAAACAATAGTAGGCTCAATATTAAATTCGTTTTTTTTTTGCTGCTTGCTTAGTATGGTAGTTATTTTTTCATTCTTGATCATAAAGGAGACCTTAAATACTCTATAGTAGTCTTTGTTAACCAGGGTTCCTCCAGAGGTTGCTGGTGGTTCAGGGGGCAATCAGTTAGCACTTGAAGTTGGATCTCCTGTCTGACAGTCCATTTGTAATCTTGACACCATCACTTGACAGTGGCACCACTCTGACCTCCATTGAAATTGGCAGTCTTTCCCATTGCTCATTAGTGTAAGGCGTCACGTCTCCATTGACCACCAATGTAATAAAGGTGCTTCTCCACAGACCACTGATGGAAGGGGCACTTCTTGACCTGTATGTTATTGACTGTATGGGTTACTGGTGATAAGGTTAAAGGAGACCAATGTACATATATCTATTTAGAGGCTGAAAATACTATTAAGCTCAAGTTACTTTAAGTTAGAAGAGTTAATACATTTTTTTTTGCTGCTAAATATGGATATTATTTTTTCATTCATGATCATAAAGGAGACCTTGAATACTCTCACAGTTTTCCTCAACCAAGGTTCCTCCAGACATTGCAATGGGTTCAGGGGATGATAAGCAGGCAGCTGCAGTTGGATGCCCTGCCTGAAAATACCTTCGTAATTTATACACCAACATCATTTGGCAGTGGCTAGTTTGGACCAGCAACCATTAATGTAAGGGGCACCAAACTGCCCTCAATATAATGGACTGCCAGTGTAAGGGGTCAATTCTCCACTGACCACCAATGTAATAGAGGCGTGTCGCTACAAACCACTGATGGAAGGGGCACTTCTCCACTTGTATGTTATTGACTGTTATGGATTACTGGTGTTAAGGCAAAACTAGGCCAATATACATATATCAATTTAAAGACCAAAAACAATATTGGACACATGTTGCTTTGAGTTAGAAGAATTAATACATTTGTGTTTTTGCTGCTTAGTATGGATATTATGTTTTCATTTATGAATATAAGGGAGACCTTGAATACTCTATTGCAGTATTCCTCAGCCAAGGTTCTCCCAGTGGTTGCCAGGGTTTCAGGGAGTTATCAGTGAGCAGCTGTAAATGGATGTCCAACTTGACAATGCCTTCATAATTTCTACCAAAGCCAATAACGAAAGGGGCACTACACTGACCTCCAATATAATTGGCAATCTTTCCCACTGACCGCCATCGTAATGAGGCACTTCTCCACTGACCACCAATGTAGTAGAAGCACTTCACAGATAACCAATGAAAGGGGAAAGTTTTCACTTACCATCAATGTGACAGGAGTGCTTCTCCACTGATCACCAATGTAAAGGGGGTCCTCCTTTAATGCCCACCAATGTAAGAGGGTTCATCCTCCCTGAACACCATGGTATGGGGGCAATGTAAGGGTACCCTTCTTTACTGACTGCCAATGTGAGGGGATTCTTCTTCACTGATCACCAATGTAAGTGAGCCCTTCCCACTGATCACCAATATAAGTAAGGACTTTCCCATTGATCCATAATGTAAGTAAGCCCTTCTCCGCTGACCACCAAAGTAAGGGGACATTTTTTTTTTCTTTAAGAAAACCAATATAAGGGGGCCCTTCTTCACTGACCACCAATGTCAGGGTCCCTTCTCCACCTACCACCAATGACAAAGAGTCTATACAAAAATAAAAGCTGCGCCAAGCATCAAACAATAAAGTAAAAAGAGTCCTTAGATGACACAAGGATGAACACAATCAGCGTGGTTCAAACATGAAACACCGGGTGCCAGTCTATAGACATATCATAGTTCTTATATTGATAAAAATGACACCACAGTGACTTCTTAGACATGTGTGAAGCCCACCACCAAATAAAGGAGCCGTTTACCAGAGGGCAAGCACAATGGAGCAGTCGGCTATAGCCCAGCCAAGGCCTTTAATCCAGGGGGACATGTACCTCATAAGGACCGAAGGCAAACGGACATGAATTTCTCCACACTCGTGCAGGCAATATCAACATATGCAGGTATAAAAGAGAGGGGGGACCATAGCATAACTCCGTTTGGGTAAGTTTAAAAAAAAAAAATTTAGTTGTACTTACAACATAGAAGATTAAAAACAGCATGTATATAATGCCAGCCGGCATATCAAGGAGCTCTTCCTCCTCAGCTCAGCGTGGTGACATCACTGCGCGTCCTGCCATACGCGTTTCGTCATCAAACAGACATTCTCAATGGGGATCTCCACCCATCATTTTATAATTTTACTTGAAGGGGACTGCTTCAAGTAATTATTTTTCTTTAATTTGGTTTATAATAAATTATCTTTTTTTTGTGCAGCCAGCCTTGAGTTCAGATTGCACAGCCTGCCGAAGGAGATACACAACCCCTCTTTTTCTGATAGCAGACATGGGACTGTTTGGGTTAGTCAATTATACATAGGTTGCCAAAAAACACCCAGACAGCACTGGAACATGCCAGTAGAAATCCCAGAATTTGTTCCTAACTCTAGAGATGCATCTTGCCATTTGTCAATACACTCACATAAAAAGTGAGGACAATTAAGATATAAAACAATGTTGTTTAGACAGATGTTATTGAGTCTAACTTTTAAATGAAAAATGTAAACTGGCTATGAACGTGCTGGATATTTCTATAGTTCTATTGAAGCCTGTAGTATTACAAAGGGTTAATTCTTGATTTTTTTGTTTTATTGTCTCTTGTGAGCAGGTTTATTCCAAGAGAAACCTCGCAGCCTTCAAAACAACATCCGGACCTCATCGGACAAGAAGAAGAGAGGCTCGCTGTCAATGGGGAGCTCACATGGAGTCTTCAGTGAGACCGGACATGAAGGTAAGGACTACAAAGATCCACTGGTGAGACATGAGACAGCTTTGAACTGCTCTGGAGGTCTGAACTCTGTGCTGCATTGTGCAATAGTAGCTTCTATCCTGTGCTTTATGTACTGGTCAATATGAGAGAGTGGGCACAGGACACCTCTACAGCTAATTCCTAGTCTAATCATTTGGGGTTCTCGGTTTAGAACAGGGGTGCCCAACCAGTAGCCCGGGGGCCACATGTGGCCCACGGAGTCAATTGATGTGGCCCGCGACCTCTTGCTCTGGGATGGAATAGAGGTCAGTTTATTACTAAAATCACAGTGTATATATTTGGGCATATGTGCTCTGCAGTGGATACTGGGCTGCTTTCAAACTGACCCGCAGATGCAGAGCAGTTTACCTGCGGGTTACCTGCACTGAGCCATAGACTTCTGTTATTACCTGCAGTAGTGTATTTAGGTTTTGTGCTGCCCTAGGCCTGATTAAACTCGTGCACCCCCTAATTTAAATATGACCCACCCCTTCCTGTCAAGGCCACACCCATTTCTGTTTAAGACCCGCCCAGAAATTTTCGAGTGGGGACACTAGTTCTGAGGGCCTGAGCGGTGTAATGGATTCCCTCAATTTGCATAGATTTCCTCTCACTTCCTGTTTGGCTATGGGTCAGGAACTGAAGGGAAATCTCTGCAATGGGACAGGGATGGTAAAAAATAAACTGACAGGGGCTCTAACCCCCCCTTACTCTATCCAAAATGAAAAAAATATATTTCTACTTTAGGCACAAATTTCAGATTATTTTATGGAGAGGACTAAGTAGATATAACCATGCCAATGGTGCAGCAGAAAACATATAGCACAGTGAGGAAGGTTTGTGGTCCAAGATGATAGGACAGTCAAAATTAGAAGCAGTGCCCCCCCCTAGTTGCGGAATGCCGGCTGCCCGCGTACCAGAAGCAGTGTGGGCGCTTTATGGGGGCACTAGACTAATTTGTCTCTCAGTCCAGTTTGCCCCATAAGACTGGCGCTATACTAACAGTGGACTCTTTTCGTGCTGCCCCCCTGCAAAGTGCTGCCCTAGGCCTGGGCCTTGTTGGCCTAGGCCAGGATACAGCGTTGATTACCTGTGAGTATAATAGAAGTCTATTGCAAAGTGCAGGAAAGCCAAAGGTACACTGCGTTGCACCCACGGTGCGGGTAAACCACAGTGCATCAGTGTGAAAGCAGCCATGGGCCCCTTTCACACAGTCATTTCGACCCAATTGGACCCTCCATTCACCTCTAAGGAGTGGCAGATGTAAACCGACTTGTGTCCTTCCTCCAATCCGATCCGGTAAAAAAAAAAAAATTGCATGTTATAATGATATATATATATATATATATATATATATATATATTTATGGTCGGAGCCCTCTGTCTGAAGAGATATGGATCACATAAACACGTCACAAGACTAACAACACAAATAAGACCTGAAGTGTGGCCTGGCCTTTTGTACGGTATGCCAAATAAAGGGGCCATACCTGAATAGAAGTAATAGATAATTCTGCTGAGAATTGGTTGTAGAGGAGTGCCCTAGAAAAGGGAGATATGGGTGGGTGGGTACCGCGCACTACAGCCGACACTGACCCTGGTGGATGGTCTGTATAAGTACCCCTCGAACTCCTCCCATAATTTCAGGCTAGCATACTAGCCTTCCTATATATATATATATATATATATATATATATATATATATATATATATATAAATACACTTTATTGTCAGAAGTATTGGGACGCCTGGCTTTACATGCACATGTAACTATAATGGCATCCCAGTCTTAGTCCGTAGGGTTCAATATTGAGTTGGCCCCGCCCTTTGCAGCTATAACAGCTTCAACTCTTCTGGGAAGGCTCCACAAGGTTTAGGAGGGTGTCTATGGGAATGTTTGACCATTCTTCCAGAAGCGCATTTTTGAGGTCAGGCACTGATGTTGGACCTGGACCAGGCCTGGCTCACAGTCTCCACTCTAGTTCATCCCAAAGGTATTCTATCAGGTTGAGGTCAGTACTCTGTGCAGGTCAGTCAAGTTCCTCCACTCCATGTCTGCATGGACCTTGCTTTGTGCACTGGTGCGCAGTTATGTTGGAACAGTTAGGGGCCGTCTCCAAAATGTTCCCACAAAGTTGGGAGCATGAAATTGTCCAAAATGTCTTGGTATGCGGACGCCTTAAGAGTTCCCTTCACTGGAACTAAGTGACCAAGCCCAACCCCTGAAAAACAACCCCCACACCATAATCCCCCCCTCCACCAAATGATTTTGAGGGGTGGCCCAATACTTTTGGCAATATAGTGTGGATGAGCAAGTTTGGGGTGGAGGAACTTGACTGGCCTGCACAGAGTCCTGACCTCAACCCGATAGAACACCTTTGGAATGAATTAGAACGGAAACTGCGGGCCATAACTTTTCATCCAACATCAGTGCCTGACCTCACAAATACGCTTCTGGAAGAATGGTCAAACATTCCCATAGACACCCTCCTAAACCTTGTGGACAGCCTTCCCAGAAGAGTTGAAGCCATTTTAGCTGCAAGGGGTGGGCCAACTCAATATCGAACGTTAAAGTTCATGTGCGTGTAAAGGCAGGTGTCCCAATGCGAATCTTTTTTGTTTAGAATGCGTTGCTAATTGATACAAAGTGGCTTCTTCTGTGTATAGAGTGTCTGCCTGCCATGTTAAAGCTTAGTTCTTCTTCACTTGATGGCAGCAGCCAGAAGAAGACTTCTCTTGTTGTTGACTGTAAAAGTTGATTTTTTTTTTCTTCTCTCCCTGCTCAGATCTGCAGAGAACAGTGTACATTACAAGGTGTCCATGGGAAGGGCGGACTACAATATATAGAGTGTCATTGAATGCTACGGCTCCAGCACCCTGGATGTCCACCGTGTCCCGTGAAGATGATGTTCCCTCTTTCCAGGTATGACTTATGTACTGACCAGCAATATTTCCCAATAACTACAGTGCTCAAGAGTCAGTCCTAGCAAATCGATATTTTCTTTAGGGGTCAAGTCACTCGTTGTTTTTTTATCCCTTGGATTCCAGCAGTGAGATCTCTGAAACTCAATTTCCAGCTCTACCCAAGGCATTACATTAAGCAATCTCACTCTGTTGGCTAGATTTGTCATTTAGCGCCGCTATTTTTAGCGGCGATAGACCGTCGGAATTGCGGAGGTATTCGGCCGATAGCGGTGCGGTTTTAACACCCGCTAGCGGCCGAAAAAGGGTTAATACCGCCGGCAATGCGCCTCTGCAGAGGCGCATTGCCGGCGGTATTACCGCGGTTTCCCATTGCTTTCAATGGGAAGGAGCGGTGGAGGAGCGGTAAACACACCGCTCCTCTCACCGCTCCAAAGATGCGGCTAGCAGGACTTTTTTTACCGTCCTGCTAGCGCACCGCTCCAGTGTGAAAGCCCCTCGGGGCTTTCACACTGGAGAAACAGCAGCCGCTGTTTAGGATCGGTTTGCAGGCGCTATTTTTAGCAAAATAGCGCCTCCAAACCGCCCCAGTGCGAAAGGGGTCTTACATTATATCGTGAATGTTGTAGGAGGAATTAGACTCCATGGCAGGCCAAGAGGAGCAGGGCTACACAAAGCTGATCGAGTCCCAAAGATCAATAGGAAGCCAATGGGACCAAAATCAGCTAATAAATTTAATACGTAATACAGTTATCAACAACTGATACAGTAAAACAGAGCATTTTACAGAGATCATGTACCCATTGGTGTGTGTGTCGGTGTGTTCCCAGAGTGAGTTCTCATCATATCCAAATCACGCAACAACGTAAAACCATGTGGGCCAGGCTTGCTTGTCTTAGACCTAACGTCTCATCAAGGGGGATACGGCTTCTTTACTCTTCATCACCCACTTAGATATTGATTGAGATGAGGTGAAAAATCCAACTTTTCATGTCTTCAGTGTGCTGTTGCTTTTCCGTAGTCCAATGAACGTGCAGATTTATTGCCATCGAAGGCCTGGGCTGTGCTATCTGGAAGGCGTGGATCAAGAGCTCTGGATCCAAAATTAAAGCGGAGATCCACCCTAAAAAATAAAAAATAAAAAAATAGCCAAAAAGGCTCCAAAAAAATTGAAAAAAATAAAGAAAAAGAAAAAAAAATGTTATACTTACCAGAAATGGTTGTTGCTAGGCAGATCGTCCTAATCTGCCACTTCCACGTCCGCAGTGATCTCCACTCTTCTCCTCCTCTCGTTGCCTCCTAGGCAATGGGGTGCGCTGTCCTCTGGGAACTGTGTGTCTCCCAGAGGACAGCCGCCCATTCACAAAGCGCCGCGCGACTCGCGCATGCGCAGTAGGAAACGGGCAGTGAAGCCACTGCCTGTTTCCCTTTGTGAGGATGGCATAGCGCCGGCACACGATCCGGAGGATGGATCGGCCTCGGGTGGCCGACATCGCGGGCGCGCTGGACAGGTAAGTGTGCTTATTAAAAGTCAGCAGCTACAGTGTTTGTAGCTGCTAACTTTTAAAAAGAAAAAATCCCAGCTGGACCTCCGCTTTAATTTCTACAGTGAGGAGTCTGTGAAGTGCATATTTTTATTTATTTTTACTACTATATTAAGTATTTCCCACTAGTAGGAGCTGGCCCTATAAGAGATCCTAACACCAGAGCCATGGGGACTTGGGCTTCCCGGTCATGAGAGAACTGTGATTTAATGGTCAGGAGTCCATCCTACCGGGTCCCAATGACTGCTAGGTGACTGGAAGCTGTTGGTGACAGAGTAGTCACAAGTCCTAGGAAAGTACAATTAAGTAGACATGTGCAAAATGAAAAAAATTGTTTCTTTTTGATCCGTTAACCACTTCCCTACCCAGCCATAGTCAAATGACGTCCACAGATGGGATCTCCCATCCTGAGTGGACGTCATATGACGTCCTCGGCTTTGTAGGGGGATATCTGAATGATGGGTGCAGCTAGAGGCATCATTCAGATATCCTTTTGAAGTGCCGGCGATTCTGCGCACCATAAGAATGATCATAGCGGCGGTTCCGCCGCTTGATCGTTCTTACAGGCGGCGGGAGGGGACATCGCCCCCCTCCCGCCGCCATCCGGTGCTTCTCCGGGCTCCCCGTGCGATCTGGGACCCGGAGCGAATCTTCCGGCGTCGTTGGTGGGGTCACGTGATGAGCATAGAGATGACTGGTGACCAGATGGTCACCAGTCATCTCTATGATCGTCGGAGGCCCGGGCGCGATGTGATGACGTCACGCCCGGGCCTCAAATGTAAACAAAGCCGCCATTGCGGCTGTAAGTATGAGATCAGTGAAAAAAAATTCACTGATCTCATGCTTTCCAGCCTGGGAGGAGAGATGTGGGGGTCTTATTGACCACGCATCTCTCAATACAGAGAACCTGTCACACACATTCCTATTACAAGGGATGTTTACATTCCTTGTAATAGGAATAAAAGTGATCAAAAAAAAAAAAAAAAGTAAATCATTGTAAAAAAATAAATAAATAAGTAAAAAAAAAAAAAAAAAAAATTAAAACGCCCCTGTCCCCGGTAGCTCGCGATCAGAAGCGAATGCACACGTAAGTCGCCCACATATGTAAACGCCGTTCAAACCACGCATGTGAGGTATCGCCGCGTGCGTTAGAGCGCGTGCAACAATTCTAGCACTAGACCTCCTCTGTAATTCTAACCTGGTAACCTGTAAAAAAAATTAAAGCGTCGCCTATGGAGATTTTTAAGTACCGAAGTTTGGCACCATTCCATGAGTGTGCGCAATTTTAAAGCGTGACATGTTAGGTATCTATTTACTCGGCTTAACATCATCTTTCATATTTTCCCCCAAAATTGGGCTAACTTTACTGTTTTGTTATTTTTTAATTCATGAAACCATTTTTTTTTAAAAAAAAAAGGCGTTTGAAAAATTATTGCGCAAATATCGTGCAAGAAAAAATGTTGCAATGACCGTCATTTTATTCCCTAGGGTGTCTGCTAAAAAAACATATATAATGTTTGGGGGTTCTGAGTAATTTTCTAGCAAAAGAATGATGATTTGTACATGTAGGAGAGAAGTGCCAAAATAGGCCCGGTATTGAATAGGTACAAAAAGCCCCGTATTGAAGTGGTTAATTACAAAAATTTGTTTAGTTAAATTTGTTTAATTCATTTAATTTGTTTTCGGAATTTGTTTTGTTTATCCAAGTTCTAATCGATTCGAGCTTTCCAAATTCCGTTCAAAATTGATTTTATTCTATTTCAAAATTCTAATTTTGGAAGATGGTTACCGTATTTATCGGCGTATAACACGCTCCCTAACTTTAAGAGGGAAGTTTCAGGAAAAAAACTTTCCACAGCCCCCAGCGTATAACACACAGGCACAGTTTACCCTCTATTTTCAGGGTAAAAAAGTGAGTGTTATACGCCAATAAATACAGTATATTCTTTCTGTTCCATTCTATTCTGTTGTTTTTTTCTATTCTATTCTATTCATTTCTGTTCTATTCTTTTATTTTCTATTCTATTCTTTTCTAATTCAAATTCATTCTATTCTAAATTAGAATTTCAGACGATGGTCATATACTTTTTTTTTTATTCTAATCTATTGGTTTTTTTTCTATTCTATTCCATTATTTTCTATTATTATTAAATTTTCTATTCTATTTTTTACTATTCTATTTTATTCTTTTCCATTCTATTTGAATTCAAATTCTATTCAACTCAAATTCAAATTTATTCTATTTGAAAATGGAATTCCGGAAGATGGTTATATTCTTTCTATTAGTTTCCATTCTATTATTTTTTCTATTCTATTCTATTCTATTCTGTTCTAATATATTATTTTCTATTTTATTCAAATTTATTATATTCGAAATTCAAATTTTCGGAACAAGGTTACATTCTTAAATTTTTTCTATTTTATCCTATTGTTTTTTTTTTTTTCTAGTCTATTCTTTTCTATTTTTTTCTACTCTACTCTATTCTATTCTATTCTATTCTATTTGAAAGTCGGATTTCAGAAAATGGTTACATTCTTTCTATTTCTTTTTGTTTCGTTCATGAAAGTGTATTTATTTCCAAAAAACGCTGCGCATGTACTGTGTGACATGAAAAATTTCAACAATTACTATTTTATTCCCTAGAGTCTCTGCTAAAAAAAAAAAAAGATACATATAATGTTTGGAGGTTATAAGTAATTACTGATTTAAACTTGTAAACAAAAAGTGCCAGAAAAGGCCTGGTCTTCAAATGGATATACAGTATCTCACAAAAGTAAGTACACCCCTCAGTCACATTTGTGTAAATCTTTTCTTCTATCTTTTCATGTGACAACACTGAAGAAATGACACTTTGCTACAATGTAAAGTAGTGAGTGTACAGCTTGTATAACGGTGTAAATTTGCTGTCTCCTCAAAATAACTCAACACACAGCTATTAATGTCTAAACCGCTGGCAACAAAAGTGAGTACACCCCTAAGTGAAAATGTCCAAATTGGGCCCAAAAGGTCAATATTCTGTGTGGCCACCATTATTTTCCAGCACTGCCTTAATTCTCTTGGGCATGGAGGTCACCAGAGCTTCACAGGTTGCCACTGGAGTCCTCTTCCCCTCCTCCATGACGACATCACAGAGATGGTGGGTGTTGGAGACCTTGCGCTCCTCCACCTTCCGTTTGAGGATCCCCCACAGATGATCAATAGGGTTTAGGTCTGGAGACATGCTTGGCCAGTCCATCACCTTTACCCTCAGCTTCTTTAGCAAGGCAGTGGTGGTCTTGGAGGTGTGTTTGGGGTCATTATCATGTTGGAATACTGCCCTGCGGTCCAGTCTCTGAAGGGAGGGGATCATGCTCTGCTTCAGTATGTCACAGTACATGTTGGCATTCATGGTTCCCTCAATGATCTGTAGCCCCCCCCCAGTGCCGGCAGCACTCATGCAGCCCCAGACCATGACACTCCCACCACCATGCTTGACTGTAGGCAAGACACACTTGTCTTTGTCCTCCTCACCTGGTTGCCGCCGCACACGCCTGACACCATCTGACACCAAATAAGTTTATCTTGGTCTCATCAGACCACAGGACATGGTTCCAGTAATCCATGTCCTTAGTCTGCTTGTCTTCAGCAAACTGTTTGTGGACTTTCTTGTGCATCATCTTTAGAAGAGGCTTCCTTCTGGGATGACAGCCATGCAGACCACTTTGATGCAGTGTGCGGCGTATGGTCTGAGCACTGACAGGCTGACCCCTCCCCCACCCCTCCAACCTCTGCAGCAATGCTGGCAGCACTCATACGTCTATTTCCCAAAGACAACCTCTGGATATGACGCTGAGCATGTGACCTCAACTTCTTGTGTCGACCATGGCGAGGCCTGTTCTGAGGGGAACCTGTCCTGTTATAACGCTGTATGGTCTTGGCCACCGTGCTCCAGCTCAGTTTCAGGGTCTTGGCAATCTTCTTATAGCCTAGGTGATCTTTATGTAGAGCAACAATTATTTTTTTCAGATCCTCAGAGAGTTCTTTGCCATGAGGTGCCATGTTGTACTTCCAGTGACCAGTATAAGAGAGTGAGAGCGATAACACCAAATGTAACACACCTGCTCCCCATTCACACCTGAGACCTTGTAACACTAACGAGTCACATGACACCGGGGAGGGAAAATGGCTATTTGGCCTCTATTTGGACATTTTCACTTAGGGGTGTACTGACTTTTGTTGCCAGCGGTTTAGACATTAATGGCTGTGTGTTGAGTTATTTTGAGGGGACAGCAACTTTACACCGTTATACAAGCTGTACACTCACTACTTTACATTGTAGCAAAGTGTCATTTCTTCAGTGTTGTCACATGAAAAGATACAAGAAAAGATTTACTAAGGTGAGGGGGGTGTACTTACTTTTGTGAGATACTGTACATTCTTATTCCGAGGCATCGTCTCTAAAGGACAAAAAACAGACACAGCCAGGCGCCTGATATTTTCATAGAGAGCTCGGCACCAGCAGTCTTCACGTTTCTTTTAGAACTGCTAAAAGATTCATGTAGAAACGTTTTTCAGTTGGGTTCCCGGTTTGTTTGGTTTGTTTTTAGTATTTTTGACAGATGTCATCATTTCCTACATAATTTAGTAGTCTGTAAATGAAATATAATCTTTCTAAACTTCTGTTGTTGAATGCTGCATACTTTTATCTTTCTCGTCAAACTGATTCCATTGTCACTGACAAAGCAAACAGTTGAACAAACGGAGCGATAAAAATAAAAAAATAAACAAAAATGGAAAATTAAGTGGTTGGGGAGTTTTGATTATTATTTTCCTGGATAATAAATGTGAGAGGAGAGATTTCGGTGAAATTTGGCAAATCATAAACTCCCAGAGTTGTTTGATGAGCTGCTTAGATAAAATTTGTTTAAAAAGAAGCAGAACTATTTTTTGTCTTTTTTTAAAATGTATTATTATAGTTTAATTTATTTGATTTACCGTATATACTCGAGTAGAAGCCAGCCCAAATATAAGCCGAGGCACCTAATTTTACCACAAAAAACTGGGAAAACGTATTAACTCGAGTATAAGCCTAGGGTGTCCATCTGCATGCCTCACTGTGCCTCACTTTGCCTCACTGTGTCCATGTGCATGCCTCACTGTGTCCATGTGCATGCCTCACTGTGCCCATGTCTCACTGTGTCCCTGCCTCACTGTGCCCATGCCTCACTGTGTCCATGACTAGACTGACGTTTAACATGAAAGTCTATGGAAGGGGTGCTCCCCGGCCATAGGTCCCCCAGACAAAAAACTTTGCACACATATAGAGGAGAAAAGGGGCTACATATGTGTCAAGTTTTGGGTCCAGGGGACCTACGACCGGCTGGTACCCGGTCCCCAAGCTCACCGAAGAAATGACCGTTTAACATTGGAGTCTATAGAAGGGGTGCCCGGCTTTGAAAAATCGGTGCTCCCCGGCCGTAGGTCTCCCGGACAACAAACTTTGCACACTTGTAGAGGAAGAGTGGGACTATATGTGTACCAAGTTCGGGGTCCAGAGGACTTACGGCCAGCCAGTACCGGGTCCCCAAATCCGGGAGATCAGGCGAAAAAAGGTGACTCGAGTATAAGCCCAGGGGGGCATTTTCAGCACAAAAAAATGTGCTGAAAAACTCGGCTTATACTCGAGTATATACAGTACTATTCATTGTGGCATGGTTTTCTTTTTTTCTTTTTTGTGTGTGTATTTGATCATTATTTGTGTACTATCGCTTTACTTTTTTCATTAAAAAAAGTAACATAATGAAGCTAATGCAAGATAATTTTTTCGACAAAAGCACCGGTCCAGCTTCTGCAACCCTCAGGAGCCATTTAAAGCCCACCCTAAAAAACACCCCAAAACAACTTAAAGTATAACTAAAGGCAATTTCTTAAAATTTTGGATAAAGTGGTGAGGGGTTTGAACCCCTGTCAGGTTTTCATTCCTGATATGTAAAATGAAGCACGTAATAGACATGTGCATTCGTTGTCGTCCGAATGCATTTTCGTCCGAATTTCAGGTATTTTCGTTATGGTTTTAACAATCGAAAGCGCAGAATCCGAAAACCGAAAGATCCGACATAAACAAATGCTTTATTTTCGTTTTCGTTGCGACAACAGTTCGATATAGATAGGAGATTCGGCATGACGGTGACAATAGCGATCTGTGTCTATCGAATCTGTGGTCGAATGTGCCTCTATTAAGTCCAAGATTATTCGACATAGAGAGAAAAGATTGGACATTATAGAGACATGAAGATTTGACATAGAGAGAAAAGATTCGACATAGAGAGAAAAGATTGGACATTATAGAGACATGAAGATTTGACATAGAGAGAAAAGATTTGACATAGAGAGAAAAGATTTGACATAGAGAGAAAAGATTTGACATAGAGAGAAAAGATTCGACATAGAGAGAAAAGATTCGACATAGAGAGAAAAGATTCGTTATAGAGAGAAAAGATTCGACATTATAGAGACATGAAGATTTGACATTGAGGCCTCGTACACACGACCGATTTTCTCGGCAAGAACCAGCAAGAAACTTGCTGGCAGAGAGGTCTTGCCGAGTAAATCGGTCGTGTGTACGCGGCTATCGGGTTTCTCGTCGAGAAAACCGACAAGTAACCTCGACGAGAAAATAGAGAACCTGCTCTCTATTTTCTCGTCGAGATTCTCCTCGGCATGGACTTACCTGTCCTCCCAGAAGCCCGCGCATGTTCGAAATGAATTTGACGCATGCGCGGTAGCTTCCTAGGCATACGTAGGGTATACCAAGATGGCGGCAATGGCATCGAATGTGACGAGCGCATGCTCGTCGTAGTCGATGACGTCACCGCGTACGCTCCATTCAAAGAACCGCGGGTTCTTTGAAATGAGCGTGTGTACACTCGGCCGGGACAAGTTTCTTGTCCAAGAATCTCGTCGAAAAAAACGACATGTTTTTTTCAACGAGAATCTCGGCCGTGTGTACGAGGCCTGAGAGAAAAGATTTGACATTGAGAGAAAAGATTTGACATAGAGAGAAAAGATTTGACATAGAGAGAAAAGATTTGACATAGAGAGAAAAGATTTGACATAGAGAGAAAAGATTTGACCTAGAGAGAAAAGATTTGACATAGAGAGAAAAGATTTGACCTAGAGAGAAAAGATTTGACATAGAGAGAAAAGATTTGACATAGAGAGAAAAGATTTGACATAGAGAGAAAAGATTTGACATAGAGAGAAAAGATTTGACCTAGAGAGAAAAGATTTGACATAGAGAGAAAAGATTTGACATAGAGAGAAAAGATTTGACATTGAGAGAAAAGATTCCACATAGAGAGAAAAGATTTGACATAGAGAGAAAAGATTTGACATAGAGAGAAAAGATTTGACATTGAGAGAAAAGATTCCACATAGAGAGAAAAGATTTGACCTAGAGAGAAAAGATTTGACCTAGAGAGAAAAGATTTGACATAGAGAGAAAAGATTTGACCTAGAGAGAAAAGATTTGACATAGAGAGAAAAGATTTGACATAGAGAGAAAAGATTTGACATAGAGAGAAAAGATTTGACATAGAGAGAAAAGATTTGACATAGAGAGAAAAGATTCCACATAGAGAGAAAAGATTCGACATTATAGAGACATGAAGATTCGACATTGAGAGATAAGATTTGACATAGAAGCCTCGTACACACGACCGAGTTTCTCGGCAAGAACCAGCAAGAAACTTGCTGGCAGAGATGTCTTGCCGAGAAACTCGTTCGTGTGTATGGTTTCTCGTCAAGAAAACCGACAAGTAATCTCGACGAGAAAATAGAGAACCTGCTCTCTATTTTCTCGTCGAGATTCTCGTCAGCCTGTTTCTCGACGAGAAAAGTGAGTGTGTGTACACTTACCTGTCCTCCGGGAAGCCCGCGCATGTTCGAAATGAATTCGACGCATGCGCAGTATCTTCCTAGGCATAGGTAGTGTATACCAAGATGGCGGCGACGGCATCGAATGTGACGAGCGCATGCTCGTTGTAGTCGATGACGTCACCGCGTACGCTCCATTCAAAGAACCGCGGGTTCTTTGAATCGAGCGTGTGTACATTTGGCCGGGACAAGTTTCTTGTCCAAGAATCTCGTCGAAAAAAACGACATGTTTTTTTCAACGAGAATCTCGGCCGTGTGTACGAGGCTAGAGAGAAAAGATTTGACATATAGAGAAAAGATTTGACATAGAGAGAAAAGATTTGACATAGAGAGAAAAGATTTGACATAGAGAGAAAAGATTTGACATATAGAGAAAAGATTTGACATAGAGAGAAAAGATTTGACATAGAGAGAAAAGATTTGACATAGAGAGAAAAGATTTGACATAGAGAGAAAAGATTTGACATAGAGAGAAAAGATTTGACATAGAGAGAAAAGATTTGACATAGAGAGAAAAGATTCGACATACAGAGAAAAGATTCGACATACAGAGAAAAGATTCGACATAGAGAGACATGAAGATTCGACATTCTAGAGAGAAAAGATTCGACATAGAGAGAAAAGATTCAACATAGAGAGAAAAGATTCGACATAGAGAGAAAAGATTCGACATAGAGAGAAAAGATTCGACATAGAGAGAAAAGATTCGACATAGAGAGAAAAGATTCGACATAGAGAGAAAAGATTCGACATAGAGAGAAAAGATTCGACATAGAGAGAAAAGATTTGACATAGAGAAAAGATTTGACATAGAGAGAAAAGATTTGACATAGAGAAAAGATTCGACATAGAGAGAAAAGATTCGACATAGAGAGAAAAGATTCGACATAGAGAGAAAAGATTCGACATAGAGAGAAAAGATTCGACATAGAGAGAAAAGATTCGACATAGAGAGAAAAGATTTGACATAGAGAAAAGATTTGACATAGAGAGAAAAGATTTGACATTATAGAGACCTGAGGATTCGACATAGAGAGAAAAGATTCGACATAGAGAGACATGAAGATTCGACATTCTAGAGAGAAAAGATTCGACATAGAGAGAAAAGATTCGACATAGAGAGAAAAGATTCGACATAGAGAGAAAAGATTCGACATAGAGAGAAAAGATTCGACATAGAGAGAAAAGATTTGACATTATAGAGACATGAAGATTCGACATAGAGAGAAAAGATTCGACATAGAGAGACATGAAGATTCGACATTATAGAGAGAAAAGATTCGACATAGAGAGAAAAGATTTGACATATAGAGAAAAGATTTGACATATAGAGAAAAGATTTGACATAGAGAGAAAAGATTTGACATAGAGAGAAAAGATTTGACATATAGAGAAAAGATTTGACATAGAGAGAAAAGATTTGACATAGAGAGAAAAGATTTGACATAGAGAGAAAAGATTTGACATAGAGAGAAAAGATTTGACATAGAGAGAAAAGATTCGACATAGAGAGAAAAGATTTGACATTATAGAGACCTGAGGATTCGACATAGAGAGAAAAGATTCGACATACAGAGAAAAGATTCGACATAGAGAGACATGAAGATTCGACATTCTAGAGAGAAAAGATTCGACATAGAGAGAAAAGATTCGACATAGAGAGAAAAGATTCGACATAGAGAGAAAAGATTCGACATAGAGAGAAAAGATTCGACATAGAGAGAAAAGATTCGACATAGAGAGAAAAGATTTGACATAGAGAAAAGATTTGACATAGAGAGAAAAGATTTGACATAGAGAAAAGATTCGACATAGAGAGAAAAGATTCGACATAGAGAGAAAAGATTCGACATAGAGAGAAAAGATTCGACATAGAGAGAAAAGATTTGACATAGAGAGAAAAGATTTGACATAGAGAAAAGATTTGACATTATAGAGACCTGAGGATTCGACATAGAGAGAAAAGATTCGACATACAGAGAAAAGATTCGACATAGAGAGACATGAAGATTCGACATTCTAGAGAGAAAAGATTCGACATAGAGAGAAAAGATTTGACATAGAGAGAAAAGATTCGACATAGAGAGAAAAGATTTGACATTATAGAGACCTGAGGATTCGACATAGAGAGAAAAGATTCGACATACAGAGAAAAGATTCGACATAGAGAGACATGAAGATTCGACATTCTAGAGAGAAAAGATTCGACATAGAGAGAAAAGATTCGACATAGAGAGAAAAGATTCGACATAGAGAGAAAAGATTCGACATAGAGAGAAAAGATTCGACATAGAGAGAAAAGATTCGACATAGAGAGAAAAGATTCGACATAGAGAGAAAAGATTTGACATAGAGAAAAGATTTGACATAGAGAGAAAAGATTTGACATAGAGAAAAGATTCGACATAGAGAGAAAAGATTCGACATAGAGAGAAAAGATTCGACATAGAGAGAAAAGATTCGACATAGAGAGAAAAGATTCGACATAGAGAGAAAAGATTTGACATAGAGAGAAAAGATTTGACATAGAGAAAAGATTTGACATAGAGAGAAAAGATTTGACATTATAGAGACCTGAGGATTCGACATAGAGAGAAAAGATTCGACATAGAGAGACATGAAGATTCGACATTCTAGAGAGAAAAGATTCGACATAGAGAGAAAAGATTCGACATAGAGAGAAAAGATTCGACATAGAGAGAAAAGATTCGACATAGAGAGAAAAGATTCGACATAGAGAGAAAAGATTCGACATAGAGAGAAAAGATTCGACATAGAGAGAAAAGATTCGACATAGAGAGAAAAGATTTGACATTATAGAGACATGAAGATTCGACATAGAGAGAAAAGATTCGACATAGAGAGACATGAAGATTCGACATTATAGAGAGAAAAGATTCGACATAGAGAGAAAAGATTTGACATAGAGAGAAAAGATTCGACATAGAGAGAAAAGATTCGACATAGAGAGAAAAGATTTGACATTATAGAGACCTGAGGATTCGACATAGAGAGAAAAGATTCGACATACAGAGAAAAGATTCGACATAGAGAGACATGAAGATTCGACATTCTAGAGAGAAAAGATTCGACATAGAGAGAAAAGATTCGACATAGAGAGAAAAGATTCGACATAGAGAGAAAAGATTCGACATAGAGAGAAAAGATTCGACATAGAGAGAAAAGATTCGACATAGAGAGAAAAGATTCGACATAGAGAGAAAAGATTTGACATTATAGAGACCTGAGGATTCGACATAGAGAGAAAAGATTCGACATACAGAGAAAAGATTCGACATAGAGAGACATGAAGATTCGACATTCTAGAGAGAAAAGATTCGACATAGAGAGAAAAGATTCGACATAGAGAGAAAAGATTCGACATAGAGAGAAAAGATTCGACATAGAGAGAAAAGATTCGACATAGAGAGAAAAGATTCGACATAGAGAGAAAAGATTCGACATAGAGAGAAAAGATTCGACATAGAGAGAAAAGATTTGACATTATAGAGACATGAAGATTCGACATTATAGAGAGAAAAGATTCGACATAGAGAGACATGAAGATTCGACATTATAGAGAGAAAAGATTCGACATAGAGAGAAAAGATCGCTGCTGGAATTGGGTGGGGGAATAAAAATAAAAATAATGATGATGATGAATGTTATTGGCTGATTGTAACCAAAGAGGAGGAGCAGTAAAATAGCTAGAACTAACTTGAGAATTCAACATGAACGACGAAGATTCGACAAAGCATCGAAAAACATACAAACGTCGAATCTGTCATTGAAGGCTTATGGTGTCTGTCGAATGTTCAAAGAAGATTCGACGGAGCAGCGAAACTGTACGACGCCGCAATCGTACATTTCTGGTCAAATGCTCCGCCCATAGGCTATAGAAGAATTCTAATGTTGGTTGACTAGTAATAGTAATTAATAAATATAATTATTGTTAGTCATACAACATTAGAATTCTTCTATAGTTTGTAGGCGGAGCATTCGACCGGAAATGTACGATTGCGGCGTCGTACAGTTTCGCTGCTCCGTCAAATCTTCTTTGAACATTCGACAGACACCATAAGCCTTCAATGACAGATTCGACCTTAATTCGGATTTTCGGACTAATGCAATTTTTAACGAAAAACTAAATAAATAAATAACGAATTTCGGGAGTAACTAAATAAATTTATTTTTCGGACGAAAACGGAATTCCGAAACGAAATATTTCAGTGTGCACATGTCTAGCACGTAATAGAGTGCAGAAAAGTATTTTATTGGATGATCAAAGAATATAAAAGAGCCAGTGTGTTTGGAGGACACTTCTCCATCATCAAGGGAACAACGCAAATGAAAATGAATATATATAATAATATTCATGAGTTCATAAAAGAGATAACACTCTGTTATAATAACAAAATGTGAAAAACGACTTTCATAGATTAATTACAAGTTTATAGTGATATTATGCAGAATAGTGTTTACATTCCCAAAAATTTAAAATAGAGGTTCTGAATATACTGTAGATGTAAATTTGTTACCTATATGCTTATTAACCACTTCCATACCGGGCATTTTCACCCCCTTCCTGCCCAGGCCAATTTTCAGTTTTCAGTGCTGTCACTCTTTGAATGAGAACAGTCATGCGACGTTGTACCCAAATTCATTTTTAATTATTTTTTCCCCACAAATAGAGCTTTCTTTTGATCACCTCTGCGGTTTTTATTTTTTTGCGCTATAAACAAAAAAAGAGCGAAAATTTTGAAAAAAAAACCACAATATTTATTATTTTTTGCTATAACAAATATCCCATTTTTTTTTTTTTTATTTCCTCAGTTTAGGCTGATATGTATTCTTCTACATATTTTTGGTAAAAACAAATTGCAATAAGCGTATATTGATTAGATTGCGCAAAAGTTATAGCGTCTACAAAATAGGGGATAGAATTATGGCATTTTTTTTTTTACTAGTAATGGCAAAGATCTGCGATTTTTGGTGACTGCGACATTGCAGCGAACATATCGGACACTTTTGACACTATTTTGGGATCATTCACATTTATACAGCGATCTGTGCTATAGAAATGCATTGATTACTGTATAAATGTAACTGGCAGGGAAGGGGTTAACACTAGGGGGCGTTTAAGGGCTTACTTGTGTGTCCTAGGGAGTGATTCTAACTGTAGAGGGAGGGGACTCACAAGGGGAGGAGACCAATCGGTGTACCTCTGTAATGGGATGTGGATCCATGTCCCTTCTCTGTGACGAGCAATCGCGGGTGCCCGGCGGACATCACGGCCGCCGGGCACGCGCATCGGGTCCCCAGTGATGCGGCGGGTGTGCTCTCCACACTGCATGGAATCCAAGGACGTCATATGACGGCCGCCCGGAGGGACGAAGGGTTCCTGCGGCTGTCATATGACTATACAGCAGTGGGGAAGTGGTTAATTCAATTGTGTTTTTTTAACACTCTTTTACATAGTATCACTATAATTTTTAAATCAAGAATTTAGATTTTTCAGTCCTTCTAATTTTATTTAATGTTAAATTATTTGTTTATTAGGGTTCAATATCGAGTTTGCCCACTCTTTGCAGCTATAACAGCTTCCACTCTTCTGGGAAGGCTGTCCACAAGGCTTAGGAGTGTCTCTATGGGAATGTTTGACCATTCTTCCAGAAGAGCATTTGTGAGGTCAGGCACTGATGTTGGATGAGAAGGCCTGGCTCGCAGTCTCCGCTCTAACTTTTCCCAAAGGTGTTCTATCGGGTTGAGGTCAGGACTCTGTGCAGGCAAGTCAAGTTCCTCCACCCCAAACTCGCCCATACATGTCTTTATGGACCTTGCTTTGTGCACTGGTGCGCAGTCATGTTGGAACAGGAAGGGGCCATCCCCAAGTTGGGAGCATGAAATTGTCCAAAATGTCTTGGTATGCTGACGCCTTAAGAGTTCCCTTCACTGGAACAAAGGGGCCAAGCCCAACCCCTGAATAACAACCCCCCACACCATAATCCCCCCTCCACCAAATGATTTGGACCAGTGCAAAAAGCAAGGTCCATAAAGACATGGATGAACCCTGTGGACAGCATTCCCAGAAGAGTTGAAGCTGTTATAGCTGCAAAGGGCGGGGCCAACTCAATATTGAACCCTACGGACTAAGACTGGGATGCCATTAAAGTTCATGTGCGTGAAAAGGCAGGCGTCCCAATACTTTTGGCAATATAGTGTGTGTGTGTATATATACAGTATATACAGTAAAAAGAAACAATACATACAAAAAAAAAAAAAATATATATATATGTATTCGATTTTTTTTATTATTTGTATGTATTGTTTCTTTTTTTCATCTGCATTGTAGCCCTACTGATGAAGTGGGAGTGTGTGAAACTCTCAAAACAGTGTTTTCTATTACTGATCATTCAATACAATACATAGTCCTTTATTTTGTCAAATAGGAGCAGCCTCACTGAAGCAACATGTTAGATGGTCACCCACAATCTTGGATGTTACTAAAAGGATGTTTGGTACCTCTTATGCATGTTTTCTGTTTTTTTTTTTTTTTTTGCTGTCCTGGTTAGAGAGATTTTCTCTAATTTTGCTGATCACCAATGTCACCAGAATGAAAATGAGGGTAGATACAAAATTTTGAGTTACCAGTAGAACAGAAATATCAGGGAAATCTTCCGATAGGGACACTTGTTCCTGTGACCACTGTCTAACTAAGAGGGGCTTTATGTCATATTAGAAATATATATTCTAACTTCCAGTTGAGTCTACAGGACAGAAAGTTATGGGAAATCTATGTAATAAGCAGGGATGAGCCGAACACCCCCCTGTTCGGTTCGCACCAGAACCTGCGAACAGACAGAATGTTCGTGTAAACTTTAGAACCCTATTAAATACAATGGACTCGAACGTTCGAAATCTAAAGTGCTAATTATAAAGGCTAATATGCAAGTTATTGTCCTAAAAAGTGTTTGGGGACCCGGGTCCTGCCCCAGGGGACATGTATCAATGCAAAAATAAGTTTTAAAAACGGCCGTTTTTTTGGGAGCAGTGATTTTAATAATGCTTAAAATGAAAACATAAAAGTGAAATATTCCTTTAAATTTCGTACCTGGGGGGTGTGTATGATATGCATGTGAAGTGGCGCATGTTTCCCGTGCTTAGAACTGTCCCTGCAAAAAAAGGCATTTTTGAAAGAAAAAAATGCATTTAAAACTGACTCGCGGCTATTAATGATTTGTCGGCTCCCGGCAATACATACAAAAGTCATTGATAAAAAATAAATAAAAAAAAAGCGTGGGGGTTCCCCAGAATTCAATTACCAGGCCCTTCAGATCTGGCATGGATTTTAAGGGGAACTCCACCCCAAATTTAAAAAAAAATGGCGTGGAGTCCCCCTAAGAATCCATACCAGACCCTTATCCGAGCATGCAACCTGGCCGGCCGCAGGGGAAAAGGGGGGGACGAGAGAGCGCCCCCCCCTCCCTCCTGAACCGTACCAGGCCACATGCCCTCAACAGCCGTGCCTTCCGCATTGTTGAATGTGCTTTCGGAGTCTGCACAGCAAAATGGAGAGTATTACTCAACTGTATGCAGCTTAATGTGGAAAATGCCATTAAGGTGGTCCTGGCATGCTGTGTTCTCCACAACTTCCTGCGGGATAAGGAGAGGAGCACCGTTGAACCGGAACCCCGAAACACAAATCAACGAGTACAATTTTCCGACTTGCGGTCAACGGCATGGGTGATGGCCATTCGTAATCAGTTTGCCGATTACTTCTTATCACCTGAAGGAGAAGTTTCGTGGCAAAATGTTTAAAAATAAATTTTGTATCTTTCTAAGCTCTGCCTGAAATAATTCTTGTGACAATTTTTTTTTGAAATAAAGCATTTTATAATTTGGCTGTTCTTTTCATGTCTGCCATTTCTTTAGTTCAGCTGTGCCTTAAACCTTGTTGGGCTGCACATACGCTTGCCCCAGGCAGAGTAAAAAGACTCCTTTTCTCCTGCTTGAGGAAAGCGTATGATACCCCTATGCTAACATACTGCTGAAGTGCACCATTAACCCAAAAAACTAAAAACTTAACGTGTTAAATTAACAATGATTTATTAACATTTCCTGTTTTACATGTGATGACGGTCACCAATCACATTTTTTAGGTATTTCATGCTTTTCAGGCAATAAAGTGACCAATCACATATGAATAAATAAAAACGCTTGACGCTGTTCGACGCGCGTTATGTCGCGTTTAATAGCGTCGGGCGTTTTTGCAGCTCGAACCTGGAGCTCCAGAACGCACTGGTCTTGTGTTTTTTTTTGCAGCTGGAAAACGCCTATGCCACTTGGAGCTCATAAAAGCTCTATGTGTGCATGACACAATAGAATAACATGGATGGGCGTTTTGCAGCTGTAAAAAAAAAAAACGTCCGACGCTGCTAACAGCAGCTGCAAAAACGCAAAAACGCAAAAACGCCCTGCGTGCATGGGGACTTAAGCCCTGTACACACGATCGGATAACCTATGGATTTTCGTCCGATGGATTTGTCCATCGGAAATCCGATGAAACTGTTTTTCATCAGTCTTGCCCACACACCATCAGTCAAAAAACCGACCGTTCCAAACGCGGTGACGTAAAACACTCCGATGAGCCGAGAAAAATGAAGTTTAATGCTTCTGAGCATGCGTCGACTTGATTCTGAGCATGCGTGGGTTTTTGATCCGATGGACTTGCCCATAGACGATCTGAGTTTTCGATCGGTTTTTTATCCATCGGAAAAATTTAAAACATGTTCTATTTTTTAAAACCGATGGAAAAAAGACCGATGGGTCCCATACACGATCGGTTGGTCTGATGAAAACCATCCTATGGGACCTATGTTGCCTCTTGTGGACTATTTGACTGAATGGACTTTTGTCTTGTACGAATTGCTCTATGGACTTGCCTTCTGCCTGTTCATATATTAATTCCAATGACCAGAATAAATCAATATTCTAGCTGATAGAATGAGCTTGAGCTCATACGCATCTAAACACCATATGCTTATAATTACTCCTGGCATAAAGATACAGCTTAGATGATCGTATTTAAATATGCCCATGTACATGAAGGCTATATCGGAAGCCAATATATATATATATTTTTTTTTTAATAGAGTTTGGGAGGTTTTTATTTTTAATTTTTTTACTATTTGTGCCTTATTACTAGGGATGAGCTTCGAGTTCGAGTCGAACTCATGTTCGACTCGAACATTGCCTGTTCGCCCGTTCGCCGAACAGCGAACAAATTGGGGTGTTCGCGGCAAATTCGAAAAATCTATGGGAGAAATCTAAAGTGTTAATTATAAAGGCTTATATGCAAGTTATTGTCCTAAAAAGTGTTTGGGGACCCGGGTCCTGCCCCAGGGGACATGTATCAATGCAAAAAGAAGTTTTAAAAACGGCCGTTTTTTCGGGAGCAGTGATTTTAATAATGCTTAAAATGAAAAAATAAAAGTGAAATATTCCTTTAAATTTCGTACCTGGGGGGTGTGTATGATATGCATGTGAAGTGGCGCATGTTTCCCGTGCTTAGAACTGTCCCTGCAAAAAATGTCATTTTTGAAAGAAAAAAATGCATTTAAAACTCACTCGCGGCTATTAATGAATTGTCGGCTCCCGGCAATACATACAAAAGTCATTGATAAAAAAAAAAAAGCGTGGGGGTTCCCCAGAATTCAATTACCAGGCCCTTCAGGTCTGGAATGGATATTAAGGGGAACCCCGCCACAAATTAAAAAAAAAATTGACGTGGGGTTCCCCCAAATATCCATTCCAGGCCCTTCAGATCTGGCATGGATTTTAAGGGGAACTCCACCCCAAATTTAAAAAAAAATGGCGTGGAGTCCCCCTAAAAATCCATACCAGACCCCTTATCCGAGCACGCAACCTGGCCGGCCGCAGGGGAAAAGGGGGGGACGAGAGAGCGGCCCCCCCTCCCTCCTGAACCATACCAAGCCACATGCCCTCAACATGGGGAGGATGTCCCCATGTTGATGGGGACAAGGGCCTCATCCCCACAACCCTTGCCCGGTGGTTGTGGGGGTCTGCGGGCGGGGGGCTTATCGGAATCTGGAAGACCCCTTTAACAAAGGGGACCCCCAGATCCCGCCCCCCCCCTATGTGAATTGGTAAGGGGTACATTGTATCCCTACCATTTCACGAAGAAAGCGTAAAAAAATGTTTAAAAAAAACACACAAACACCTTGAAAAAGTCCTTTATTAAAAAAAAAAACATTCCAGCGGTGAAATCCAGTGTCCCGCGGCGATCCCGATGTCCAGCGCTGTCCTTCATTGGTTGTGCCTTAGCGGACCTGATGGGGAACTCCCTCTCAGTATTTTAAATGTATAGACCCGCCCCTTCTAAAGTTTTAAGATGGTTATAAAAGGCCTTACCCCAGATGATGACTATTTAGTCGAAACTAGTCGGGTGGACTTGTCCATATACATCACTCTCGTACCTGGATTCATGCTTTTATAACCATCTTAAATGTGAGTGTTACATTGTTATGCCTTATTATTAAATTCTTTCCAAACGGTATCATGCTATGTGAGTTTTTCTATCTCTACACGTATGCATTTTTGGATACCGAGTCCCTACATTTATTGGTGATTTGCATGTTGGATGCCCTATTTGATTGAAGCGGATAAACTCCTTTGACTCCAGACCATCCCTCAACTCAAGATCACATTGGGTCCCATCAACCCTCAAGCTTTCTCTGATTTGGGTGGCGTATGCCTCTCCAAATCTGAGATTTCTGGTAAGCCTCCTTAAACTTATTCTTGGTGGCGGTTTTCTCATCACTTTTATATAGAAGATTTTGAATTGCAAATTCATATTCATATTTTTGATTCAACACGTTTCTTTGGATTGAACTTTATCACTTGGATCTTCCATTGACTCTTCTTCTATGGACTTTATTTGATTGGACATTCATTTTGTGTCAAGTTTTGTGAATTATATTATTGTTTGATCACTGTAGCATCAGAGCTACTTAGCACGTTAATCTTGGGTGACACACGTGTTTATTCTAACAGCAATTTATTTACACTGTGTATTTATTCATTATTTTACACAAGTTCACTTAGGTAGCGCTACACTATCATTTCCATTCATTACCAGCTATTATTCTATTAGCAGTGTTGGCGGCTTCTTTTGTTGTATCAATTTTTTCCTCCAGCGCAGTATTACCCTTATTTTTCCTATGGCTGGCTCAATTAACATGGAGGCACAAGCACAGACAGAAAAAACAAGAACTTTCTCTAATGACATAAATTATCACCAAAGTATTGAATTTCACTGAAATCTCCCAATTTTCAACACAATTTCAATGAAACTAAAGCTCTTTTGCTTATCAGCTAGATGTGGTCAGAAGTTTAACCAATTGTTTTATAGGAGGATTGGATCCAGTGTATGTTGTCCATTAAAATTTCTTAGTATCATTGCTGAGACAACCTCTGTCTGCTCTGTGCACGTAGCATAGTATGATGTTCTCTACGGACTGTGATGTAGCAGCTCAGGCCCATCCATGGACATATCTTCCACGAGGCAAACAAGGTGTTTTCCTTGGGCGGCATTTTACAGAGGGGCTGCGCCACCTTCCATGCGACCGTGCTATACCCGAATTATGGCTACAGCGTGGTCGTCTAGTTCTGGGAGGGCGTCAATTGACGCCAAGTCACGCAACCAGGGCGATCACAGATCGGGGTAAAGAGCCAATCACAGCGGCTCTTAACCACGTGATTAGCGGTTTCGAATCACAGCTGATCCCGATCTCAACACACTTGTTGGATATTGGCATTCCTTTCCTCACGTTCTCACAGTGTGAGGAGAGAGCTGGTAACCGGCAAGTGTAATAGGAGACATCCACATTGATAATCAGGGCATTGATCATCGGTGTCCTGATTATTAGTGCAGCCCCAAGAATGCCCATCAGGGCTGTCAATCAGTGCCCATCAGTGCTGCCAATCAGTGCCAATCAATGCTGCATATCAGTGCCAATCATTACCCATCAGTGCTGTCTATCAGTGCCTACCAGTGCTGCCTATCAGTGTCTATCAGTGCCCATCCGTGCTGTCTATCAGTGCCTACCAGTGCTGCCTATCAGTGTCTATCAGTGCCTATCAGTGCTGTCTACCAGTGCTGCCTATCAGTGCTAATCAGTGCAGCCCCAACAGTGCCCATCAGTGCTGCCTATCAGTGACAATCAGGGCTGCCTATCGGTGCCCATCAGTGCTGCCAATCAGTGCTGCCTATCAGTGCCAATAATTACCCATCAGTGCGGTCTATCAGTGCCTACCAGTGCTGCCTATCAGTGCCAATTAGTGCTGTCTATCAGTGTCTACCACTGCCCGCCTATCATTTCTCATCAGTGCCCAGCAGTTCTGCCAATCAGTGCACATCAGTGCTGCTAATTAGTGCCCATCAGTGCCTATCAGTGCTGCCTATCAGTGCTGAATATCAGTGCAGCTTTATCAATGCCTCCTCATCTGTGCCCACCAGTGCCACCTCATCCTATGTCCCACTGACCCCATCCTCTGCTCCATTGATCACATGTGTGGCACTTGGACGAGTCATGTCTCAGGGTCTGATGAGGAAGCCACAGCTGTTCACAGTGAATGGCTACAGCTTCCTCATCAGACCCTGAGACAAGAACGGTATACCGCGGCTGGGGTGGGACAAATTTAGATGGTGGGGTGCCCGATTTTAGTCTTGCCTAGGGTAGCACAAAACCAAAATACACCCATGGGCTCACCGTAACCAACAAGGTCGGATGCCGGGATGTGTCCTCACACGGCCGTTTATTCCACACTAAGTTGACATCTACCTTACAGTGTGTCATATTCATTCTTGAACGAATAGCTATTCCTTTCACCATCAGGGTCACGCCCTTTCTCGGCTTCAGCAATGCCAGGCGTTCATTCTCCCCGGGCTTATTTGGCCACACTCGGCGATCACTTCGATGCAATATCTATACCTGCTTTGATGATTAATGACCATAAACGGGCATTTCTAAGACACGATCCCACTCAATTTTCTTGTTTTTAGCACAATCATTTTTTGGAATGTTTCGAATATGATATCTCTATAAAACATACATATGATTGACCTTCTCAAAGTCACCCTTGAAGAAGGAGGCTCAGAAACTCCGAAACGCGTCGGGCGAACCACGAGAAATCTATTGTCAATCGTTTTGGTGATTGTTATAATTCATATGCAGTTACTGTAAACATTCCATTTATCTTTTATTCTCGATTCTATCATTGTATGTATCTCAATAATAAAATTTATATTTTTTCTTTATACAATCAGTGCCTGAAAAGTCCACTTAGGGGATATTCTCTCTTTGTGTCACTGGAGCTTATTTGTCTTTCTTGTCACTGGAGATTAGCATACAGTATTTTTAGGGCTGATGAATAAACAAAATAACAAGGGCCTTACAGTGGTTTTATTGCAGCCTGCTCCTCTGCCGTCACTGGAGCTTTATATTACAACATTGCCTGTCGCACTTGTTTAGAATCGCTGTTTCATTTTTGTACCCTGAAGACTTTCAGGCAACGCTTGAAAGAAACCTGTCCACCGCTGCCGTACCTCAGGATTAGCCAGAATGCTTTTAGGAGAGGCAGAAAATGACGTTGTCGGGGAAGATAAAGGTTTTCCTGGCAGAACGCTCCCATTTCAGAGCTGTTTAAGCAGCTCACATCTGCGTAATTCTGTCTCGCCGCAGATTAGCATCAGTGCAGATAACACAGATGGAGAGATAGCACCAGGGATTTTTTTCAGCAGGAACGCGGGGGAACACAGTTCCGGCACCTCCTGGACTGACTGTATGTAAATCGCAAGGGGTGCTGGGGTGTGCTGCAGGGTATTGATGCTCACTGCTGGGGGATCTATTCTAGCTGGAGGGGATCTATTTTTTCAGGGGGTCTATTGCTGCTGAGGAGGTCTATTGTTGCTGGTGGGGGACCTATTGTTGCTGGGGGGGTCAGTTGTTGCTAAAGGAGATCCACTGTTGGGGGAGGGGTCTATTGTTGATGGCTGCCAGAGAGTCTATTAATGCTGGCTGTGCGGAGATCTGTTGATGCTGCTGGGAGTCTATTGTTGCTGGGGGGGGGGCTTTATTGTGGGTGGTACATTATTGTTAGGGGGATCTATTTTACTGCTTTTCTTGATATCATTACCAAATTTCATACAAATTACTTAGCACCACAAAATGATACTTGGTTCTATATTGTCAAAAAGGGGCGGTACTGGGAGGTGGGTAGGGGAGGGAACCAATGGACGGTGCTCGGAGGTGGGTAGGGGGCGGAGAAAAGGGGTGACTCAGAAAAGGGGAGTTCCTGTACCTACTGTCTGAGAAAAAAAGCACTGGAAAGCACTATGAGGCTGCCGTCTCTGTTTTGTTGTGCTGGAAGAGAGATTACATCTTGGTGATCCTTGGAAAAAAGTCAGCCTAACTGGGAATGCAGTAAGGCTGCAGAGGCAGCTGTCTAGGGCACGCAAATGGCCGGGGACGGCAGAGACAACACAGGTTCTGTTTTTATGAAACGTAAAGCATATGCAGAACTTTCAGAGCAACTGGTCAGGTTTTATTGTAATAAAGCACAGGGCAGCTTTATGAAAACTGGAGTTACAAAATTAAGAATACATAAATTGTTAAACAGGTTATTACAGTTCCCCTGTGGATTTATTTAAGTCCTTCTTCTTGATCGTTAGGCAATAAAGTTTCTATGTCACGCAGAATGCAGCTGATCTCACATTATGTTCACTATACCCAACATTCAGAAAAGTTGATATTTGCGCAAGACCCTTGAGGGGCTTCCAAGGCAAAATGGAAAGGCAGACTCAATGTTGATATATTTGTTCAACTGTCTTTAGGTTTATGGGACACGAGGGGTCATTGGAGACAATGAAAACTGGCTGATGTAATCTTGACTAAAAGTGTAACATTATTTCACACTATCATTCCGGTGGGTCACACATTTGGTGGGTTACACCAGCGTTTCTCAACCTTTTTTCAGTCGCAGCACCCCTTTAAAAGTATGCAAAGTCTTGGGGGATACCACCTATCACCACAGAGCCCCCTCATCACCACAGAGCCCCCTCATCACCACAAAGCTTCCCTATCACCACAGAGCTTCCCTATCACCACAGAGCCCCCTCATCACCACAAAGCCTCCCTATCACCACAGAGCCCCCTCATCACCACAAAGCTTCCCTATCACCACAGAGCCCCCTCATCACCACAAAGCTTCTCTATCACCACAGAGCCCCCTCATCACCACAAAGCTTCTCTATCACCACAGAGCCCCCTCATCACCACAAAGCTTCCCTATCACCACAGAGCCCCCTCATCACCACAAAGCTTCCCTATCACCACAGAGCCCCCTCATCACCACAAAGCTTTCCTATCACCACAGAGCCCCCTCATCACCACAAAGCTTCCCTATCACCACAGAGCCCCCTCATCACCACAAAGCTTCCCTATCACCACAGAGCCCCCTCGTCACCACAAAGCGCCCCTATCACCACAGAGCCCCCTCATCACCACAAAGCTTCCCTATCACCACAGAGCCCCCTCATCACCACAAAGCTTCCCTATCACCAAAGAGCCCCCTCATCACCACAAAGCTTCCCTATCACCACAGAGCCCCCTCATCACCACAAAGCTTCCCTATCACCACAGAGCCCCCTTATCACCACAAAGCTTCCCTATCACCACAGAGCCCCCTCATCACCACAAAGCTTCCCTATCACCACAGAGCCCCCTCATCACCACAAAGCTTCCCTATCACCACAGAGCCCCCCTATCACCACAGAGCCCCCTCATCACCACAAAGCTGCCCTATCACCACAGAGCCCCCTCATCACCACAAAGCTTCCCTATCACCACAGAGCCCCCTCATCACCACAAAGCTTCCCTATCACCACAGAGCTTCCCTATCACCACAGAGCCCCCTCATCACCACAGAGCCTCCCTATCACCACAGAGCCCCCTCATCACCACAAAGCTTCCCTATCACCACAGAGCCCCCTCATCACCACAAAGCTTCTCTATCACCACAGAGCCCCCTCATCACCACAAAGCTTCTCTATCACCACAGAGCCCCCTCATCACCACAAAGCTTCTCTATCACCACAGAGCCTCCTCATCACCACAAAGCTTCTCTATCACCACAGAGCCCCCTCATCACCACAAAGCTTCCCTATCACCACAGAGCCCCCTCATCACCACAAAGCTTCTCTATCACCACAGAGCCCCCTCATCACCACAAAGCTTCCCTATCACCACAGAGCCCCCTCATCACCACAAAGCTTCCCTATCACCAAAGAGCCCCCTCATCACCACAAAGCTTCCCTATCACCACAGAGCCCCCTCATCACCACAAAGCTTCCCTATCTCCACAGAGCCCCCTCATCACCACAGAGCCCCCTCATCACCACAAAGCTTCCCTATCACCACAGAGCCCCCTCCTCACCACAAAGCTTCCCTATCACCACAAAGCTTCCCTATCACCACAGAGCCCCCTCATCACCACAAAGCTTCCCTATCACCACAGAGCCCCCTTATCACCACAAAGCTTCCCTATCACCACAGAGCCCCCTCATCACCACAAAGCTTCCCTATCACCACAGAGCCCCCTCATCACCACAAAGCTTCCCTATCACCACAGAGCCCCCTATCACCACAGAGCCCCCTCATCACCACAAAGCTTCCCTATCACCACAGAGCCCCCTCATCACCACAGAGCCCCCTCATCACCACAAAGCTTCCCTATCACCACAGAGCCCCCTCCTCACCACAAAGCTTCCCTATTACCACAGAGCTTCCCTATCACCACAAAGCTTCCCTATTACCACAGAGCCCCCTCATCACCACAAAGCTTCCCTATCACCACAGAGCCCCCTCCTCACCACAAAACTTCCCTATTACCACAAAGCTTCCCTATCACCACAAAGCTTCCCTATTACCACAGAGCCCCCTCATCACCACAAAGCTTCCCTATCACCACAGAGCCCCCTTATCACCACAAAGCTTCTCTATCACCACAGAGCCCCCTCATCACCACAAAGCTTCCCTATCACCACAGAGCCCCCTCATCACCACAAAGCTTCCCTATCACCACAGAGCCCCCTCATCACCACAGAGCCCCCTCATCACCACAAAGCTTCCCTATCACCACAGAGTCCCCTTATCGCATAGCCTACAATAACACAGCCTCCCAATCACATAGTCCCCTCTTAACATCAGAACCCTTATCCTTTAGCTCTAGCAGTATTACAAAGTACGATAGATGGAGGATGTCTACAGGAGGCAGATTTCCATCTTCTCCAGAATGCTGGCGTGGCCCAGAATGCTGTAGAGCCTGGGTCAGAGTCATGAGTTGCCATAGTGTTGGCAAGTTGGACGCCATCACCATAGCAATGAATTACGATGTGTGTCCTGGCCCTAGAGCATTATTGGTTGTTGTGGTAATGGCGGCTGGCCCACACACAACTGATGATGCCGATTCAGGGAAAACTAGACCTTGTTCTCACAGCACTCTGGGGAAGACCCAAATGGCACACCAGGCACCCTGGTTGAGAAACATTGGGTTACATCAATAATAAGAGTCTGTACTAATTTTCTTTGAGCTGACCTTTTCAGGGAAGATATTTTAAAAGCTGAACCAGCACTGGAGGGTATAAATCTGCAAAAACTGTATGTGTTTAGACGGGGGCGGACTGACAACTCATGGGGCCCCCGGGTAAAAGGAGATTATGGGGCCCCTAGGCAATAGATTATGGGGCCACACAGTATAGACACACACACATACAGTATACATACACAGTATACACACACAGTATACACACAGTATACACACACACATAGTATACACACACACAGAATGCACATACACACACTGAAAAGGTACTGGAGAGGCGGGGCAGCTATAATCTTGGGATTTTTAAAAAAAAATACATACTGTCCCTAATTTTACTGAGGCTGGCAACCCTGATCGGGCCCCCTAGTGGCATGGGGCCCTCGGGCTGGAGGCATTATTCCTGGCATTAACACCAACGAAGGGGGTCTCATTTCTTGCCACAGACACCAACAATGGGGCACTATTTCTCCCACTGACACAGCTATTTCTCCCCTTAATACCAACGTTTGGGCATTTTTTACTACCACTGGGCACAGTCCGACCCCCTAAAGTCAGAGGGGCAGTAAACTGGCTCTTTGTTTAGAAAGTTTGGAGACCCCTGTTCTAGCTGAATGGGGAGAAATTGCCACAGATGCACTCCAAAATCTTCTTTCCAGAAGAGTGGAGTCTGCAGTAGCTGCAATGAGGAAACAAACTCTATATTATTGCCCATAGTTTTGGAACTGAATGTCCAACAAGCTCAAATAGGTGTGATGGTCACGTGTTCATAAACCTTCAAACCTTTGGCCATGGAGTATATTTCTTAGCAGTGGCAGCTGGTGCTCAGGCAAACTGAAAAAAAAAAAAACATCAAGCGCAGCCACTGGTGTGCCCATCAATTGCTGCCAGTGTGCCCCATCAATTGCTGCCAGTGTGCCCCATCAATTGCTGCCAGTGTGCCCCATCAATTGCTGCCGGTTTGATCCCATTATTAAATTAGCTATTCTCATTGCCATGGGTGAGAGCACATAATTGCTATTTTATTTTACCAGAATCCAATGTATTTTTAGGTCCGGTCTGTTTTTAATAAAAAAATATAAAGCATAATAAACAATAACTATGAACTTGATCTATACCATAATATAATTTTTTTTTTTTAACAAGCTTTACTCCACATTCATAGCGGCTTATTAAAAGCCTAATGTATTTTTTAGGAGGAAATAAATATTACAGTTTAACATATTGTGAACAGGCGCTAAAACTGACCATGCTTATCTTGAGCGTTGCTTCTAATGGGACCCGCGGGATACTATTCACTTCCTTAACAGGGCTGCACAACTTCTGTTCTTCAGGGCCCCCGACACGTCTGGATTTGGGGGGTCCACAGAATCATTTTTCTTAGGAAGAGAAATCTATGCTGTATTTTCATCATGTTTTCTATAATGTTTAAATTAAAGTGTATTTATAGCCAAAACTTTTTGTGTTCTGGATAGAGAGAGGAAAGGTGAGAACCTCTGTATTTTTTTTTTTTTTATTGTTGGTAGTAAAAAGTCTAATGAGAGCCAAGGAACTACGAGTCCAAAAATCTTTAATACCGGTGGTAATTCCTACAAATAGACATAAAACAGCCAAAGCATTTTAAGTTCTCATAAATATCCCTCTTGCTCTTCTATGGCTGCTGTCCCCGGGCACTTTCTATGCTTTATTCTCCAAATAATTATTTTTGGTGACTTTGCCGTTTTTGAGTCCTAACTACATACAATATTTGAGCCACAAAGGAGGGGGGGGGGGATTTTTGAGCTCCCAAAGCCTGTTGGCTGTTTTATGTCTTCTTGTATGAATTACCAAGAGTATTGGAGATTTTTTGGCTCTTAGGGGTGGATTTACTGGAGACACATAGACTGTGCACTTTTTAAGTGTTCCAGAGCTTAGTAAATGAGGGGAAGCTCTGCTGACTTCCATCATCCAACCCTGTGCAAGCAAACATTCTGTGTTTTTTTTTTTTCCTTGCATGTGATTGAGTATTCTTTGCCAAGTGACGCTTCATCTCATTTTCTAAGCTCTAACTGCACTGGCAGAATCCAACTGCACTTCCAAAGTGAGTTTGCACAGGTTATTTTCTTTTGGTAAATCCACTAGACATGTGCATTCGTTTTCATCCGAATGCATTTTCGTCTGAATTTCAGGGATTCTTGCATTCGTTGTAACAACCGATAACGTGCAGAATCCGAAATCCAAAAGATCCAACATAAAAAAATGCTTTATTTTCATTTTTCGTTGCGACAACAGTTCGATATAGATAGAAGATTCGACATGACGGTGACAATAGCGATCTGTGTCTATCGAACCTGCGGTTGAATGTGCCTAACCTAACTCTATTAGTCCGAGATTATTCGACATAGGAGAGAAAAGATTCGACATAGAGAGAAAAGATTCGACATAGAGAGAAAAGATTCGACATAGAGAGAAAAGATTCGACACAGAGAGAAAAGATTTGACATAGAGAGAAAAGATTTGACATAGAGAGAAAAGATTCGACACAGAGAGAAAAGATTCGACACAGAGAGAAAAGATTCGACATAGAGAGAAAAGATTCGACACAGAGAGAAAAGATTTGACATAGAGAGAAAAGATTCGACATAGAGAGAAAAGATTCGACATAGAGAGAAAAGATTTGACATAGAGAGAAAAGATTCGACATAGAGAGAAAAGATTCGACACAGAGAGAAAAGATTCGACACAGAGAGAAAAGATTTGACATAGAGAGAAAAGATTTGACATAGAGAGAAAAGATTTGACACAGAGAGAAAAGATTCGACACAGAGAGAAAAGATTTGACATAGAGAGAAAAGATTCGACACAGAGAGAAAAGATTCGACACAGAGAGAAAAGATTCGACATAGAGAGAAAAGATTCGACACAGAGAGAAAAGATTTGACATAGAGAGAAAAGATTTGACATAGAGAGAAAAGATTCGACATAGAGAGAAAAGATTCGACACAGAGAGAAAAGATTTGACATAGAGAGAAAAGATTTGACACAGAGAGAAAAGATTCGACATAGCGAGAAAAGATTCGACATTATAGAGACATGAAGATTCAACATTATAGAGACATAAAGATTTGACATGACGGTGACAATAGCGATCTGTGTCTATCAAACCTGCGGTTGAATGTGCCTAACCTAACTCTATTGCCGCGTACACACGATCATTATTCACGGCGGTTAAAAAACCGCCGTGAATAATGACAGGAAAAACGAGGGAACCACTTCGGTTCCAAGGGTTCCCTACACACGGTCGTTTTTCCCGTCATTTTTTCTCTTGACGAGAAAAACGACCGTCTGTGGGCTCCGCGGCAGTGTCTCCCTATGGGAAAACTGCCGCGGAAAAAAATGATGGAAAAAACGATGAGAAAATTTAGAACATGTTCTAATTTTTCTCGTCGTTTTTTATGGCGTTTTTCTCGACGAGAAAAACGACATAAAGCCCACAGATGATCGTTTTTCTCGGCGAAAAAAAAAATGCAGTTTTTCTCGTCGAGAAAAGCGGTCGTGTGTACGCGGCATATTAGTCCGAGATTATTCAACACAGAGATAAAAGATTCAACATTATAGAGACATGAAGATTTCACATAGAGAGAAAAGATTCCACATAGAGAGAAAAGATTCCACATAGAGAGAAAAGATTCCACATAGGAGAGAAAAGATTCCACATAGGAGAGAAAAGATTCGACATTATA